>BQNB010053953.1:0-39763 GCA_026074375.1 Tanacetum coccineum | reverse complement strand
TGCAACGATGTTGGATTTTTAAACGTACCCTTAGAGGTCGTTCTTTATATCTTGTGTGATGTATATTATGACGTCACGCCCTCGGACACATGTTTCCGTCCATGCCTCTTTTGGAGGTATCCAACGTCAAGGTTATAGAGAACAAGGTAGTATATTTATGTCTGGTCTATAACCAATATGTGATTCTATGTGTTTACCTGCTTACGTATATAATTACTATCAATAAGTACGTGAGTATTAATTATAATACTTTTCCATAATTATAATACGATTAATTTTTCCATGACTATATTTTACACCATCTTTATTTTCTTCTGCATTACACGCACCTTGCATGGTTTGATATAAAGGGGATTTATTTAAACTTTTGATTGTGTAGGTTATGGCAGCTCCGGTTATTTTTATTTCTTCGGACGTATCAGTTGAGAGTGTGGGATCCTCTTTTCCGCAAGCTATCCTTATCGGTTCTATTTCTGTTGAGGTCCCGGTTGCACCGGAGGTGGGGGCAGCTATAACACCCTGTGTTTTCAAGTCTTTGACGACGTCAATAAATGTACTATTTATTTTTAGTGTTGTACGCATTTGCTTCACCTCCCGTATCTGTAGCACCTATGGTTTCACCTTTTCTGTGTTCAGACGATTCAGAGTCAGATACTGAGATACCCAAGAGGCATGTATCACCTACTACTTCTACTCCAGAGATCCCTACTGCTCCCATTCTACCCGCACCATCTGTTGTTGTTGCACCATCATCTGAGTTTCCTCTTGCACCTGTTGATGCACCACCCGAGATTCGTCAACGACGAGCTATTCTTATCCGACCCATGGAGGACATTCCCATTGGTCGACTTTACCCTACTCATCCTGGTGGGCCATGTAAGGCATTGACCGTGAGGAAGTCGGTTAGACATTTACCCTCTCATCGTTTAGCATTGAGGTACACACCACATCACTTGGATCGTTTTACTTCTAGATCATCATTAGGTCATTCATCTTCAGATCATTCATCATCTGGGCATTCTATTTCGGGTCATTCTTTACCTGGACATCTACACCAGACCCCACCGTTGCTGATTCACCCTACACACTGAGATTTGGTTTATCCTACCTCATTGATAGACACCCCGGTGTAGCGAGGCCTATCTCCGTTGGAGTTCTGCCCTATTATCTACCATGTATCCACCGACGACATCTGAGTCGTCAGCTGGTAATTCTTCTTTTGAGTCATCTGCTAGACCATCTCGCAATAGATATAGGTCCCCTACTGCTACTGTGACTTCATCTATCCATGCTACGAGAGCTTTAGTTCCTTCTCGTGCTGATCTCCTTCCAGCTTATAAGAGGTTTAGGGATTCTATTTCACCAGAGGATAGTGTTGAGGAGGACATTGATACTGATGTGTTGGCAGATATTGAGGCTGATGCTATGGCTGATGAGGTTGCAGTAGATAGGGATGTTGAGGCTGGGGTTGATGCAGGTATTGGTATGGAGGTCGATGTTAGGGTTGATGTAGAGGACGAGGTTGAGGACGAGGTCGAGTCTAGTGATAGAGGTACTATAGAGGTTGGAGTAGATGTGGCTACTAGGATTGATATCCCTGATGGTATGCTTATGCCTGATGCTATGGAGCGTTTAGAGCAGGTTGAGGAGGGTTTGCAGGATATTTATGATCATGTTATAGAGATACCTCTTCAGAGGATAGAGGACATTGAGATAGGACAGAGAGAGTTAGAGGCGAGGAGTTTGATTTATGGTGGAGAGAGAGCTAGCTTACTTGAGCAAGTTGCGTCCTTGAAGAGGAGCACCGTGAGACTTCGAGGCACCATGATGATGGAGAGAGCGAGAGCCGATAGGTTTCGGTGACGCATGAGCTTTATAGAGAATGAGCTTTGGCAGATTCGTAGGTTGCGCTACTATAACAGGATGCGATTTAGGAGATTGGAGACTTTCAGGGTGAGGCGTTTTGGTTTTCGTCCATGATGGTGTATATGGACTTTAGACTAGTGGTAGAACTAGTTGGTTTGTAGTGTATTAACGTAAGTAAGTTCCCATTATGGGTTGAATGTCACTGACTAATGCTTTTATATATGATATGAAAAGCTTGTTTTGATTTTCTCGCGTGTTCGTCTTTATTTCTATTTACTTGTTCTGGCAAAACATGTTCTATTTTATTTTTCTATATAAACCGTATATACCATTTATAGTGGCTATATCTCGTATCAAATCTCACGTTTGTATGTCTTATGTTGAAGAACATGACTATCACTCGTTCTGGTATGACCCCAGAGGCAATCAAAGAACTCGTTAACCGACGAGTAGAAGAAGCGTTGGCTGCTTATGAGGCGACCCGTGCTGCAAATGCTCTCGAGGCTGATCTCTTGTGTTGTTGATCCATAAAGTAACACGCCCCGGACCCATATTCCGCTGCGACCCAATTTGGGGGTGTTACAGCGGCTGCAGTTGCCTTACCTGTCGGGGTGCTCAAGCTTGATACTTATTCATCATGAGAGGCTGATCCATCAGAGAGTTCACCACTTCCCGTATTTGTAGAACCTATGGTTTCACCTTTTCTATGTTCAGATGATTCAGAGTCAGATACTGAGATACCTAAGAGGCATGTATCACCTACACCTCATGATGCTATGCTTACTAGGTGGAGGAGCAAAGTTGCATCACGATCATCATCACCTACTACTTCTACTCCAGAGATCCCTACTGCTCCCATTCTACCCGCACCATCTGCTGTTGTTGCACCATCATCTGAGTTTCCTCTTGCATTTGTTGATGCACCACTCGGGATTCATCGACGATGAGCTATTCTTATCCGACCCAGGGAGGACATTCCCATTGGTCGACTTTACCATACTCATCTTGGTGGGCCATGTACAGCATTGACCACGAGGAAGTCAGTTAGACCTTTACCTTCTCATCGTTTAGCATTGAGGTACACATCACATCACTTGGATCGTTTTACTTTCGGATCATCATTGGGTCATTCATCTTTAGATCATTCATCATCTGGGTATTCTATTTCGGGTCATTCCTTATCCAGACATGCATCACCAAACACCACCATTACTGATTCATCTACACCACCAAGATTTGTTTATCCACCACTTGCTAGGACTCTACGGTGTAGCGAGGCCTATCTCTGTTGGAGGTCTACCCTATTATCTACCATGTATCCACCGATGACATCCGAGTCGTCAGCTGGGGATTCTTCTTTTGAGTTATCTGCTAGACCATCTTGCAAGAGATGTAGGTCCCATGCTACTACTGTGACTTTATCTATCCATGCTACGAGAGCTTTAGTTCCTTATTGTGTTGATCTCCTTCTACCTCACAAGAGGTTTAGGGATTCTATTTTACCCGAGGATAGTGTTGAGGAGGACATTAATACTGATGTGTTGGCAGACATTGAGGCTGATGCTATGGCTGATGAGGTTGTTATAGATAAGGATGTTGAGGCTGGGGTTGATACAGGTAATGGTATGGAGGTCAATGTTAGGGTTGATGTAGAGGACAAGGTTGAGGACGAGGTCGAGTCCAGTGATAGAGGTACTATGTAGGTTGGAGTAGATGTGGTTGCCGGGATTGATATCCCTGATGGTATGCTTATGCCCGATGCTGTGGAGTGTCTGGAGCAGGTTGAGGAGGGTTTGCAGGATATTTACGAGCATATTATAGAGATAACTCTTCAGAGGATAGAGGACATTAAGATGGGACATAGAGAGTTGGAGTCAAGGAGTTTAGTTGCTGGTGGAGAGAGAGCTAGCTTACTTGAGCAGGTTGCGTCCTTGGAGAGGAGAAATGCAAGACTTCAAGGCACTATGATGACGGAGAGAGCGAGAGCCGATAGGTTTCGGCGATGCGTGAGCTTTATGGAGAGTGAGCTTAGGCAGATTCGTAGGTTCCGCTACTATGACAGGATGCAATTTAGGAGATTGAAGACATTTGCAGTGAGGTGTTTAGGTTTTCGTCCATGATGTTGTGTATGGACTTTAGACTAGTTGGTAGTAGTAGTATTAACGTAAATCAAGTTCCCCATTATGGGTTAAAAGTAACCGACTGATGCTTTTTTACATGATATGAAAAGCTTGTTTTGATTCTCTCGCGTGTTCGTTCTTATTGCTATTTACTTGTTCTGGCAAAACATGTTTTATTGTATTTTCCTATATAAACCGTATATACCATTTATAGTGGCTATATCTCGTATCGAATCTCACCGTGTGCTATGTCTTGTGTTGTAGAACATGACTATCATTTGTTCTGGTAAGACCCCGAAGGCAATCGAAGAACTCGTTAACCGACGAGTGGAATAAGCGTTAGCTGCTTATGAGGCGACCTGTGCTGCAAATGCTCTCGAGGCTAAAAGTCAAAGCTAAAACGGCAGTGATGGCGATAATGGAAATGGTGGAAATAGAAATGGTAGAGATGGAAATGGTAGGAATGGAAATGGTGAAAATGGAAATAGCGGAAATGAAAATCCAAATGAGAATAATAGGGGTGCTAGGCTCGTTTCCCAAGAGTGTACATACCAAGACTTCATAAAGTGTCAACCACTCAACTTCAAGGGAACCGAAGGAGTTGTCGGGTTGATAAGGTGGTTTGAGAAGATGAAAATAGTGTTCCATATCAGCAACTGTCCAGAGAAATACCAAGTTAAGTATGCTACTTGCACCTTGTTGAACAATGCTCTAACTTGGTGGAACTCACATAACAGGACCGTTGGAACTGAGGCTGCATTTTCCATGTCATGGAGCGAGCTTATGAAGTTAATGGCTGAAGTGTATTGTCCAAGAAATGAAATTTAAAAGATGGAGTCTGAGCTGTGGAATTTGACCGTGAAGAACAATGATTTGGCTGCTTACATCCAAGGAGGAGGATCGGGTTGATAAATTCATTGGAGGTCTCCCCGATAACATCCAAGGGAATGTAATTGTTGTTGAACCTACAAAACTCCAAGATGCTGTTCGTATTGCCAACAATTTAATGGATCAAAAGTTGAAGGGGTTGATGTGTCGTTGTGTGGTGTATATTTTTATGATTTAAGTTTTAAATTTATATTTTGCCGACTAAACCAAAACAACACTTTAACGGGCAATGTACCTGATCGATAGTAGTTTCATAGTAAGTAGGGTGTTGAACACTTGAAGAGAGGTTAAATATACCAATTTAATTAATATCTTGGTTATCTAATCTATGTTATTTCTATTATATTCTAAACCTATGTCAGTCCTAACCCTAATTCTAACGGGAAAAAGGGGTTTTCAGCCTAAGAGACTGGCACGGTTTGGTTGGTGACTACAATCAATTCAAGACACTTTAACCCCACGCAAGCAAATCAACAAAAGATAAAAGAGCAGTCAAGCCAAATATAAGAAAACTATATTAACCATTATTAATTTGATTAGAAAAGTTGGTTTGTTTATTAAGTGCAATGATTTCTTCTCTCGAGGCGGTATATCATTCTTAAGACTTAAGCGTTACATCATCCTAAGACCTAGACACATTAATTCTATCACAATTAAACCATCCGCATAAAGCATCCTTATTTGCTGATTATAATCTATCTTAGGGATTAAAGCAATGGTGATCTTGTTAATCCCTAGCTCATAGAGACTTTACCCACTTACCTCTTAATGATGATTTATACACTAGTAGTCCACTTGTCCAACCATCCAATGGAATCAGAAAGTTATTTTTTGAATTATCTAGGTTCACCTTCTAGTCAATACGAGCAATAAACCATTAGCAATATCCAATTAACTAGTTAAGCCCGAAGCGTATCCTATACACAGATTTAGCATGACAATATTTGTGATCATATGGTTCTAGATGTATAAATCACTATATGGAGAGATATCACATACTCTAGATTACTTGGTCCGTATCACTAGATCCAGTTGAATGATAGGTCGCATACAAATGCGCGTAAATAAGTAAAAATTAATAAACATAAACAAGCATTCAACGATAAATCAAGAAATCAAGATAAACAAGCATTCATAATAATGGCTAATACTCGAAGGTATTAGCCTTCAAACATCATAATAAATACAAAAGCAATTATTTAGCCAAGGTAAACTAACTGAGTTAACGAATGATACCAAAAACTGAACGATTACTAAAGTAAATGAAATTACACGTTGTCTCCTATGGAATTGATAGCGTTGCTCAACCTTTTTTGCTCTTCTTCTCCTCTGAAAATTGACTTTTATGGTTTAGGTATCAAGAATATGATTTAGCACACTCAAAACTTGTTTTTGAGTTTTGTATTTATAGTGTCTGTAAGTCAGTTCGATACGGCGTATCTAAGGGATTGGATACGGCGTATTGGGGGTTTCTTGGAGTAGGGACCACGTTTGATATCTTCTAACTGGTTAGTTAGTACCGTTAGTATTAAAATAGTTAGTACCGATGAGAAGATATTTGAAAGATATTTGTAAGATATTTGTCAGAAAGTCATGTAAGACTTTTAGGGTTATCCTTGGTCTATAAAAGGATAACTATTGACATAGTTAGATGATATGAAACATATATGATATAAACGATTACAAATCATAGACAATATCATAGTTAGCAATCTGTAACCCTCAAGAACATTCTAACAAAGTTGTTATTCAGTTAATCATTATTCTTCTTAGTACTTGTGTTAAGATTCCGCATTAACATATTTTTTTTTATTTTTTATTCGAAGTCATGTGTTTTCTACATAGTCAGTTTGTATTTATACAACTTGGCTATCATCACTTATAGGCTGCAAAGATCCATTCAGATAAGAACCACAATTTGGTAATCAAAAGACTTTTGTGAGAGAAACTTTGAATAAGAAGAACCATCAAATCCAGTTATACATCTCAAATCACAAATCTAAACATGTCAGAATAAAATCCACCACCACCACCCCAGGCACAACAAACTCAACAGGCCCCAACACAACAACAATCTCCTCATACAGTCTCAACCATCAAACTGCCTACTCTCAAGAAGGGAGAATATGACATATGGGCCATGAAAATTGAACACTATCTGGCTCATACAGATTATCCAATCTGGGAGGTTATTCAAAATGGAAATGGTCCTGTATCAGTCACATTGGATACAACAGGACAAATTAAAATTTTGCCTCCTAAAACTGCAGAGGAAATGGTGCTGAGAGAAAGAGAAAGAAGAGCAAGGACCACCTGCTAATGGCAATACCAGAAGACATCTAGCCAATTTCATAAGATGGAACTGATGCAAAAGAAAATATTGGAATGCCATCAAATCAAGATTCGGTGAAATGATAATCCAAAAAGTGCAAGAAGTACATCTTAAAGCAACAGTTTTTTGAGGGAGACTCATTGTCTCCAACACAGAATGGGATCACAAAGGCTATAAGAGAGATTTCAAAATCTTCTCAGTCAACTAGAGATTCATGGAGCAGGTGTATCTACTGAAGATGCAAATCAAAAATTTCTAAGATCTCTACCTTCTGCTTGGTTACAAGTCTCCTTAATCATGAGGAACAAACCAGGAATTGACAGTCTCAGTTTTGATGACTTGTACAACAATTTAAGAGTCTTTGAGAATGAAGTAAAAAGCTCCTACTTGCATCATCTTCCCAACTTGCCAAATGTAGCATTGTCTCTGAAAACAACCAGCAGTACTAATGATAGGTTGTACCAGCTTATTAATGTGTTCCCATTCTCCTGTCCTAATACAGCATACAAACATAAACATCAACATCAACATATTCCTTGCTTGCAAGTCATTCAAGCTTTCCCTCAATGGATCATGAGAGACTTAGACCAAGTTGATGAATATAACTGAAGCAATGGACTTGAAATGGCAAGTAGCAAAGATCTCATGAGAATCAAAAAGATCTAACTACAAGACAGAAGAAAGCTACAATTTGATGCAAAAGAAACCTGTAAGGTTTTGATAAAACCAAAGTGGAATGTTAACAACTGCCAACAAAACAGAGACATTTTTGCAAGAGTGTAGATCAAAAGGAAGAAAACAGGGAGGAGGGATGGATGGAATACTGGAAATAGAAGATGGGAAACAGAACTGGAAAGAAAGAAGAGTCTAAAGCAATGGTGACAGTTGATGGAGAAAGCATTGACTTGACAAACTCATACAAAAAGAATGAAGATTAAGCCTTTAATGGCTAACAACAACTCAGGATCTAACATACAGGTATATTCATGTTCGAATGAGTGTAAAGAATCTTATGTAAATCTTAAAAGACTGTATGATGCTCAGAGAGAGGAACTTAGTAATGCTAGTGTAGAGATAAAGGCTTATACTCAAGGTCTTTAAAAAGGTTTGAAGCACAACTAGTTGCCGCTCAAACAAGTGTCAACTTTGTATGAAAACAAAAAATCAAAATTTATGAAAATAATTTAGATGATAAAACAGATGTTCTAACATACCATAAGACTTTGTTGGCTAAAGCTCAAAAAGAAAAAGATGACTTAGAGGTTATAGTAGATAAATGGAATCATTCTACAAAAACTCTTGATAGAATCATAAATGATCAAATGTCTGCCTCTGATAAATTTGGGCTTGGGTATGGTGATTTCAGATATTGTGGGAATTTGAGTTATGAAAATGAAACTTCACAAAGTGTCTTTAATACAAAAGACAGTGATTTTGAAAATCTACCTTTGTATAAACAGCTTAAAGCCTGTGAAATGCAAGCGGTACCCCACCCATGACAGGAAATTAATATGCCCTCTGAGACCTGACATTGAAAATAGATGACTCCACAATATACATATGGTCCAGAAAAAACTCAACCAAGGTGAAACTTAATCCCAAACAACTGAACTTGATACAT
This sequence comes from Tanacetum coccineum, assembly GCA_026074375.1. Lineage (NCBI taxonomy): Eukaryota > Viridiplantae > Streptophyta > Magnoliopsida > Asterales > Asteraceae > Tanacetum > Tanacetum coccineum. The sequence continues at coordinate 30,936 of BQNB010053953.1, read as the reverse complement.
GTGCCACAAACATTAGTACACTAAAAAACAGCAATTTCTAATTAGTGTGTGAAATCAGTTGTCAATAAATCAAAAATAGAAGTGCAACCTAAGGGTATGGTCTGACGCTCCTCTTATTGAAGAATATGAAACAGATAGGATAGATGAGCATAGGGTATGTGAAAATAGAATATCTTGACACACCAAGTTTTTGCTACCAAGCATGGTAAAAACTCCTAGTGAAAATAGTTAATAATAGTTCCAACACAGAATCAAAAACCTAAGTTAACACAACAATTGGACCATGAATTACTGGAAGAGCATGTGTTTGTCTGTGGTAGATTTTTAGTCATTTAATAAGAGATTGTGACTATTATTGTCAAATTGGCTAACAAAAATTACTATACATAAACAAAAACTTTCTAAGGGTAAATGGTACAAGGGAAAAAGACAAACAAGATTTTGAGAACAAACATGGGATAATGCCCAAAGAATAAATAAACAAAATCAGTTTTGTATCTTGGTAGTACAAACAAGAACTGGAACAAATCCAGTTAAAACACTGCCAAGGCTCAGGGCATTATTAATCAAAGTTAGTACTGCTAGACAAAGTAATTAACAGACAGACAGTACAGAACTACCCTGCTCTGAAAATTAATACTTTTAAGACACATGATGAATGGTGTTAGCCGAGTCAATGTTTCTAACGAAAACTAACTCACCATCATCAAGACCTTTCAAGAGAACAACAGTACTGAAAACAAAATTTTCAAACCAAAAGGTTTATACTACTAAGGTAAAAGAAGTTAGTACTGTTGAAGAAAAATGGGTCATTGCTGTCAAGTCCTCAGCAAGTTGTAAATGGAGAAAACCTGGATACAACAAAAATATCCTCTCCAAATACAATAGTGGATCTAGCCTTAGAAAACTTATTCATTTTTCAAAGATCCACTAGGCAGACTCAAGCCCAAACAGGCTTGGGTCCCTAAGAGAGACTAATCTCTTTCTTTCAAATATGCAGGATAATCCACACAGAAATTTTCAGAATAAAGGAATTATTGATAGTGGATGTTCGAGGCACATGACAAGGAACAAGGCTTACCTTGCTGACTATCAAGACATTAATGGTGTGGCACTCTGTTGGCCTTTAGAAGTAGAAGAGGATATATTACTAGTGAAAGGGGTAAAATCAAACTGGTAAGTTATAGATTTTGAGGATGTAAGTTTTGTAAAGAACTTCAGCATTTCAATTCCTCTTTTTTCTTTCTGTGTCACAAATGAGTGACAAAAAGAACAAGGTTCTGTTTACCTGACACTGACAATGTCCCTTATTTTGTCTCCTGACTTTAAAAGTTACCTGATGAAAATCAAATATTACTTTAAAGTTCCCAGACAAAACAATATGTACATTTCACATTTTAGTTAGAGAACATTGTTTCTTTAGGAGGATTGGCTTGTTTGATTGCAAAGGCCAATCATCTGATGAATCTAACTTATGGCATAGGAGGATTTGGGTCTATGTAAACTTCAAAAACCTAAATAACTTGTAAAGGGAAACCTTGTAAGAGGTTTACCTAAAAAGCTTGTTCAAAATGACCACCTTACTTGATAGTTGCTTGTCAAAAGGAAAGCAACACAAAGCTTCTTGGTAAGGCCAAGTTAGTTAGCAACTATTAGCCATACACTACAACTTCTTCATATGGACTTATTTGGACCTACATCTGTAAGGAGCATAAACCATAAGACCTATTGTTTGGTTATCACTGATGATTTTAGCAGATTTAGTTGGACATTTTTCTTAAGAACTAAGGATGAAACTAGTGCAATCCTTAAGGACTTATATAAGACAAATAAGAGAACCTATGTGAATCAAAAGGTTAAAACCATTAGATGTTATATAATGGAACAGAATTCAAATACAGGGATTTATTGAATTCTAGGTTTAAAAGGGATCAAGAGGATGATATAGCAATGCCCAGAAATCCACAACAAAATAGAGTTGCTGAGGAGAAAGAACAGGACCCTTATTGAGCAGCAAGAACCATGCTTGGCAGATTCATTTCTACCTAACACTTTTGGGCTGAAGCAGTTAGTACTGCTTGCTATGTTCTAACCAGGGTATTAGTGACCAAAACCACATAAAAGACAACCTTATGAACTTTTAACTGTAATAAACAAACCAAATATAAGGTAAATAAGACCTTTTTGGGTCCATGTAACCATCTTGAATACCATAGACCATTTGGGCAAATTTGCTGGAAAATCTGATGAAGGATTTTTGGTTGGGTATTCTCTACAAAGCAAGGCCTTTAGAGTATACAATCTTGTAACCAAAAGAGTTGAAGAAAACCTGCACATAAACTTTTTAGAGAACAAACCCAATGTTGCAGGGATTGGACCAAATTGGCTTTTTGACCTTTGATTATTTGACTGATTTTAATGAACTATCATAATTGAAGGAAGTAGAATCAAGCTAACCTTCAGCAGGTCAACAAGAATCTAAACAAGATTCAGGTACAAAAGACAAAATTGATTCAGGGAATTCCAAATTAAGATGAAACTGATCAAGACTTGCTTTGACCTACCAATATTGGCAATCCTATTCTTCAACAAACAATCTTCTTCCAAATCAATGCTAAGAGAGGAAGTTCAAGAGAAGAAGAACAAATGCTTTTTGGATGATCTTGCTAGAACTTCAAATCCGAAGCAAAGGAGGCGACCAATGAGGAATGACTGAAGCTCTCAAAAGAATCTTGAATCAAGAAAACATATGAGATCTTAGTTACCTGCAAGGAGGAGCTGCTAAGTCAAGCAGTACTAACAATTTTAGTACTGTTAGCACAACAATTAAAGCTAGCGGTACTAACCTTGTTAATACTGGCGGTACTAACCTTGTTAGTACTGATACAACCAATTCTCAAGAAGATGACTCTGAATTTCCTCCACTTGAGGATATTCATCAAGATGCTACTGATGGCATCTTTACACATTCATCTTATGATGATGAGGGTGCAGTGGCTGACTCACAAATTTGGAAACATTTAGTGAATGTTAGTCCCTATTCCCCACATCAAGAATTAATCCTCTCATTCATCCTTTCAGGAACTCATACTAGGAGATCCAAAATCAGCAGTACAAACAAGAAGCAAACTAAATAAAAAGTTTCTGAAACACATGCTTTTTTGTAAGTTTAATTTTCAAAAGGCAAAGGAAAACCAATCATAAGGACTTTCATCATTATTTGTTTTGCATGTTTTCTATCTCAACATGAACCCAAGAAGATTTCAAATCTCTTGAAGCATGAAAGCTGGTTGAATGCTATGCAAAAGGAATTGTTGCAGTTTGGAGATTCAAAAGGTTTGGATCCTAGTATATTTTGCGTATGGAAAGAAGGCTATCGGTACAAAGAGGGTATATAGAAATAAGAAGGATGAAAAGGAGTGGTTTGTAAGGACCAAAGCAGATTAGTGCACAGGGACACAGGCCCAGAGTAAGGAAATTAGATTATGATGAAAGTTTTTTGCTCCTGTGGCTAGACTTTGACAGCCATAAGGATCTTTTAGCTTTTGCCTCATATATAGGGTTAATAGTCCTATCAAATGGATGTGAATAGTGCATTTCTCTATGGCAAGATTGATGAAGAAGTATATGTGTTCTTCAACCACCAAGGTTTCCAAATCCTAAGTCTCCTCAGAAGGTCTACAAGTGTTAAAGCTCTGTATGGACTACATCAGGCTCCAGAGCTTGGTAGGCTACCTTATCCTCTTTCTTGTTGAAGAATGTATATAAAGAGACAATTACAAAACTCTCTCTTAAAGAAAAACAAAAAGATATCATTTTATTTCAAGTCTATGTGGAAATGATATCATCTTTGGGTCAACAAAGAAGTCTTGGTGTGATGAATTTGAGGCAAATTTTGATGAAGAGTAGATTTTCAGATGAGTTCAATGGGAGAACTTACTTTCTTTCTTGGTCTACAAGTCAAACAGAAACCAAATGGTATATTCATAAGCCAGGATAAGTATGTTGATGAAATCTTGAAGAAGTTTGACTTTGCAAGTGTAAGACTGCCAGTACACCAATAGAGACTCAGAAGCCATTAGTCAAAGATGAAGACCCATGATGTAGATGTCCATCACTCTATAGATCAATGATGGCTCCTTGATGTATCTGACTGCTTTCTAGGCCTTGACATTAAAAGATTTGCAGTCTGTGCATGTTCAGTTCACGTCACTCCAAAGACCTCTCATTTGACTGCTTGGTCAAAAAGTATATTTAGGGTACCTAAAGGGTCAAACCCAAATTAGCCTATTGGTATCCTAGAGATCTACTTCGTCTTGGAAATCTTACTCAGATAGTGAGTATGCTGGAGCAGAATCTTGATAGGAAATCACAACAGGAGGATGTCAATTTCTTGCAGGGTAGACTCATTAACATGGCAATGCAAAAAGGCAAACCATTGTAGCTACTTCCTTACAACAGAAGCAGAATATGTTGCTGCTGCAAGTTTGCTGTGGGCAAGTCCTTATGGATTCATAAATCAAATGTTAGACTATGGGTACAACTTCAGAACACAAAGATCCTACAATGATAATGAAAGCAGGAATCCCATTTGCATTGTAAAGAATCCAGTATATCATTCAAAGACAAAGCATATTGCTATCTAGAGGCACCACTTCATAAGAGAGCCCTATGAGAAGAAAACTCAACAAGTGCTTAAGATCCACACCAATGACAATGTAGCTGATCTACAACCAAGGGCATTTGATGTAAGCCGATTCAGTTCTTGGTTGTTTCAATGGCATGGATAAATTCCTTAAGCATGCATTGGTTAAAAGGATGGAAATTGATTTGATCATTTGGTTGAAAGAGTAAAACATCACCTGACAAATCAAACTTTGTCTAAAGAAACCTCTAAAATCATTATATACAACCTTTCTACCATCAAGAATCTAACATCATCAATCATGAACAAATACTAATCGGGGTTAACCAACAAGTGTCAGTAACATATCAAGAATAAGAAGATTGCTCAAAAATTCCTTTGTGAAGCATTTTGAAGACATGAGATTATGTAGACCATCTAAAGGATACTTTCAGGTAAATATGGTTAGTATGTGTTGATGGTGAGGGAAAGATGTAAAGTCACCTGAATAGTGAGTCATGGTTAGATGGCTCAGGTGATGGAGTCTACCTCTGTTTTAATGTTTGTATGATAAATAAATCCATTCTTGATTAAGAAGGATTAGAGAGTCACTGATAAGAGTTACTAATGGTACTGAACCATGTCTGACACTTACATTGTTCATTCTTTGCTTGGACAAATGTTAGTTAAACCGACTAACATAAATTAAGACGATCAAGAAAAGTTAGTACCACCAGCAGGCAAAGTTTGTACCGCTTAAGAGTCGATTGGAGAATAATACCGCCAAGGGTACAAAGTGCAAATTGGAACGTTTTCTTTAAAATTAGGTCACCCAAACCTATAAGAATCCATTTCAACCGCCCAATTACTCACGCAATCTCTTCAACTGATATTCTTAATTTACAAGCCCTAATTTCTCTTACCGACGATCTCTCTCTTCGAAGCAATATGGCTGCTCTTGAGTCCTGTCCTAAGCACAACATGATCGCCAACTTGGAAAAGACTGAAGGGAATGTTGAGTTCCATGAAGTGATTGATTTTCTTCAACGAAGTTATCAGTTTTCTCATAAGCGCACACCTGTAAGTTCCTGTTGTTTTCAACCACATGCCGTTGAACAGTTTTGGATGTCTGCTAAGTCCAAAAACAATCAACAAAGTAAAGGCTACATAACTGCTAAAGTATCTGGCAAGTTTAGTGTCTATTCTCCTGAGGCTTCTATCGTACTATCTCGTTTTAAAAGATGCTGATGGGATAGACACACTTCCAAATCAAGCTATCTTTGATGCTATTCAGCTTATGGGATATGAAGGGGATTTAACTGTGTTAACATTTAATAAAGCTTTGTTTTCACCCCAATGGAGGTTTTTATTTCAGCCAATAATCATTTTTTAAGCTCCAAAAGTACCTCATTGGGATCAATTCCTACAATATTGGCCACTGCTGTATATTTGAGTCTTTAACAACTAATCAAAAGTATAGGAATTTTCTAAATTAATGTTTTAAATGGTAATTTTTAGACATCTAGAGGCAAAGAAGAAGTTTGTTATGTACACCTCGTTTATTTCTATATTTTGAGCTAGACAATTAGTTAAGTGTAACTGTCCCTTTAGATCACTTTTCATGTACAATAGTTTAACTAGTAAAGTTTTTTCTTTTATGGATAAAAAGGGCAAACATTTCTCAGGGAAAGCAAAATTACACCTTGTTTGATAATAATGTTGGTCCAACCAACACAGGATGGGGTGCTACTCAGAAAGACTAATGAAGCACAACCAACACCCTCTCCTGAACCCACTAGTGAAGCCCCAATGAGTCACTGCCCTGACTCGATCTCTGCTCAATCTAGTGAGGTAACCAATTGAGCAAACAACCTGACCATTCCACACCAATCCGCACCCAACCTTCACCAAACCCTTCCCCCCCACTCCTATTTGTTCCTGATTCAAATACCAAACCTACTGGTAAAATCTTGGAGATCATTCTTCAATGATACATCCTTTCGGGAATGAGGGATGAAAATGACCCTCCCAAAATGTCTATGATACTTTGTATCACTCTTTTGTGTAAACAGGTTTTCCAGATCAAGCCAAGAATTGAACTCTTGAAGGCTAAGATCAAAAAAAAAAAAAGGCTCAAGAAGAAAGCTACACCTGTCATCAACCAATTTAAAGCATAGTCAAAAAGAGAATCTCGAAAGGAGCAAAGACAACAAATGGTTATTAATTCACCATGCGTTAACAGGTAAAAAAGAATTGGCTAGTCCACAATCAAACGACCCACCTCACACCACAGCCAGCTTGGGGTACAGACTTTCTCAAATCCGTTGATAGATGGTTTACAAATTTACCAAAAATTGTAAGGTACTAACGGTCACCTTGCTTTCTTGGTGAAGAGTTGGCTAGTCCGAGAGTCAAACAGCTCTTGGTAAAGACAAATCAAATCTGTTGATAGCTGATAGTTTGCTAAAAACTTATATGTTTATCAATGCAACCAGTATTACAATGAAGCCATTGGCTAGTCCAAACTCAAACTGAGCGGTATTTTGGTAAAGACTCCACAAAATCCGTTGATGTTTGACAGTTTTACCAAAACTGTAATGGTAATTAACTCACCATATTCTTAGATGAAGAGTTAACCTATCTGGCAGAGCAAACGGGACTGGTAAAGGAACAACAAATCCGTAATGGCTGGTAGTTTGCCAAAAAACTATAAACCCAACTTAAGTTGGTTTACTAGGAAAAGGATAGTTGCTTTGTAGCTGAATAAGATGTTGATGAACTTGCTAAAAAAAAAAAAACTGAAAAGTCCAAAATGTTGCTGCAAAAGGGATAGAGATTATACAAGATTAATAAAAGATAAAGATTGTTTTGATACATCCTCTGACGAAGTTTAAAGGATTGAAGAAACATGAAGTTAAAAAAGTTTTAACATTCAGTTTTAAAGGTGGAGTATGTAGGATTAATGTTTTCTTTACCTTAGTACCAGACAGTAACAGATAGTTTGTACCGACAGTTAACTTAGTACCAAGACAGTACAAAGTGTTAGTACTACTCTACTGGTTATTAGTACCGTTAGTATTAAAATAGTTTGTACCCGATGAGAAGATATTTGAAAGATGATTGGAAAGATATTGAAAAGAAATTTGTCAGAAAGTCATGTAAGACTTTTAGGGTTATCCTTGGTCTATAAAAGGATAACTATTGACATAGTTAGAATATATATGAAACATATATGAAATAGACAATTACAAATCATAGAACATATCATAGTTAGCAATCTGTAACCCTCAAGAACATTCTAACAAAGTTGTTATTCAGTTAATCATTATTCTTCTTAGTACTTGTGTTAAGATTCCGCATTAACAATATTGTATTTAAAGTCATTATTTCTAAAGAGTCATTTTAGTTTTATACATCTGGCTGATCATCCCTTTATTAGGCTGCAAAGATCCATTCAGATTAAGGAACCACATATTTATACTATCTGGAAGTCAGGTTTGACACGCCGTATCCAAGGATTGGATACGGCGTATTGGGGATTTCTTGGAGTATGGACCACATTTGAAATCTTCCAGAATATTCACATATTATTTCTTGAATACGGCGTATTGAGTCTCTCTGGATACGACATATTGAGCTTTATTCCTTTGTGGTCTTGGGTGAGTGCAGGCACAAATATGTCGTATCTTCCTTGATGGATACGGCGTATTGGTCACCAGAATAGTAATCTTCAAAATATCTTCATTTAAGCTCTAGAATGCCCGCCTTTCGCTAATATTCACCAAGTACTCCATAATTACTGCAATTCTCAAATATAAATGATTAAGTAACAATTCTTTGCAATAACTATACAAAATGGGTTAATAACATGGGATAAATGATGCTATAAAATAGACGTTATTTGATGTCATTAAATATCCCCCCACTTTGAAATCCTACTTGTACTCAAGTATCCTTTTAGAAGTTTATAAAACTGTATCCCTAAAGATATTTTCCGTTAAAGCATTTATTTGATCTATTACAAGTACACAACCAAACACCTCATGAAAATAGGTGGAAGATGAAAACACTCAAATCACTCAAACTAATCTATTTGGTAACATGTAACAATTCGCTTAATTTGCTCGGTCAGTGGCGAGTAGTCTATCAAATAAGCTTGGCAAGGAAACACATCTCCACCACTAAGCCAAGAGTAACTAAGTTTATAAAGGGTAATATGGGTTTTTGAATGGAAAGTAGGCTTACGGTTTTAACCATTCTGAACATCAATCTTTCAGCAGAATACCACACCTACAAGGCAGCTTAAGCACACATACATGGTTGTAACTCGAAATAGACAATGTGGTGTAATAATCACATCCCCGATTCCGAATTTAACCAAAAGGGTTAGGATGAAGAATGATATAGGGCAGGAACCTTCTAACTTTCACCAAAAGTCATAAACAAATGAGGCAGCTAAGACATGCATGTCATGCCGTAAACGAAGAATAAACATGCAACCTCAAAAAGACCCTCATTCGCGTAAAACCAGCGGCTAATCGTTAGGTGAGAGGGAAGTAAATTGTTGTTAAATAAAAGTCAAGAAATAAATAGATTAAGACTAAGATACAAGTTGCTAGACATTTTTTCCCGACGTCGCCATGATAAAGACACAACTATTTACAACGTCTTGAATCATCGATCAAAACAACACCTATTTTGGCGTTCCGCGAAACGGTCAGACTTCTAATCAAAATCCCAAACTTTAAATACTCAATAAGGTAAGTGGCGATATCTCCACTTTGTATAATATTCTACACATCGTTGGATTTTTTTATTTAGACGTAATCAACCGAATATCTATCCTTCGTGTAATTCCTTCGGTAGTTGCGAAACGATTATCTTCAAACTTTCTTTCTCTCTCTTTTTGTATTTCTCATTTTTTTTATTTTTTGCTAACTATACTTCAAATCTTAGTGTAGATTCACCATCTTCACGATCATATTATTCCGGATAATTCCTTCGATAATTCCTTTGTTCTTCGGATTCACCAATAATTGTGACGGTAGTAAAATCACATGAGTTTTGACTACTAATATACATTCCCATTTGCAATGTGCAAATTTCCAACCGCACCAAAGATAGAAAATGACACAAGACTCGGGAAATACAAACTTTACACTTTAAGCAACTAGCAACTGTAAATTAAACTTAATCTAACAAGGTAGGTTAAGGTGTAAGGGTGTAACGAAACAAATAGTTGGTGTAATTCCTAAAGGATTGGCTCTACGGGTTGTTCTAGAGGATCATCACTCTAAAGATGAGAGTGGAAAAGGGTTTAAACTAGAGGTTAACTAACCAGTGTAGTTAGTTAATAAGCAACATGTAAAGCGCAATTTTGGGTGAAATCCTAAAAGTTTACCAATTTGTAAACAAGTTCTCCATTAAATCCATAATACTCATCCACTGTGGGTCTCGAGTGATATACCGAAGCCAAGTTCTCTAAAGTCTAACAAACATCAGTGGCACATTCTCATATTTTGTGGAATTTAGGTACACATTTGAAATATGGATAGCTAGAATCCTCACAATATCTAACAAGGGTTATTGTGTGCGGGTTATGTATCAAGTAATTTCACAAAAGTATGCTTGAATTTTTTTAATTTGAGCATAATTTAAGCATTTTAGTGTGAAAAATAGGACAAGTAAATATTCTAATTCCATCCCCCCCTTAAATTTATGCAACTTCCTGCGGTTGTATCTATAAAACATTAAAATACGAGAATTAAAAAAAGAATTAGAATGAGAAACTCCCCTGATAATTACTTGGTAGATTCTCCAAGTTGCGTTTATAAGCAAGATTGTGTGCTGAAAAAGCATCTGAATCCTAGCACGAACATCACACACATAGAATTTCAGAAAATATGCATTCCACCAACTTCGTCGATATTTCTTTCATGAGGTCTTGTATAAAATATAGGAAAAACATGTGCCATTTCCTATCTGGCACTACAGTTAATTTAAACTAAACTATTCAAACTAAATACGAGTCAGTTTTGGTGGATACGGCATATCAGGTTAGTGAATACGTCGTATTGCCAGAATTGACAATAATGTTTTTAAAGTGCAATAAAAAAAATAAAGACTGATAACGTCCATACAACAATACGTCTGTATGGTATGGAAGCAAATACGCCGTATTGGATTGGCTGGGAGGACAGACTCGATAAAATTTAAATAAACAATCCGGGTTGTCTCTGGGAAGCAACTTTGTTTACAGGGAAGCAACGTCTTTAAGTTTAGCTTGTCTTCAACCTTCCCTTTCTATTCCATCTCATGCACCTAATTGCCCGCGTGTGAGCCATTCTTCCGTCCATTCGCCTATTCGAATGGAAATCGGGTCCTAGATTCAAAACTCTTTGTAGAACCCTTTTAAGCTTTGGGTATGCAGCGGGATACCATTCATCTCATCTTTCTCACTACATTCATAATGTAGTATTTGTGCATTGCTTATTAGTGTGGCGTTTAAACCCAACTTCTCTTAAGAACGGTTTGCCAACAATAACATCGCCCATTCCTTCATCACAATAAGCATCCATATATTCCAAAACTGCAAAGTCGGTCACAATAGAAAAGGTTCTAACAAAAATAGGCACATTCATTAAGGCTCCTACAATATTATCCCTTTTGTACACCATCTTATCTTTCATTATAGAGTTTTGAAACTTTTTAGACATCACATTGACGTACAACAACGGGAAGAAGTTGACGTTTGTAAATTCAAATTCTATCATGCATGAAAACTTTAAGTTGTGGGCACAGTCAATTCTAGTATCAAGATCTCCATCCCTAGGGTAATCATCAATTCTAGTATCAAGATCTCCATCCCTAGTTCTAAATTCCTCAATTACCTCACCTTCCTCAATGGTGGGCATTAAATCATCACCTTCATTTCTCTTAAGCTCAAATGGTTCATTTAGATCATTTAGTTCGATGTAATCTTCATTCAAAGGGTCTAATGATCTATTAATCACCAAAGTCTCTACTATTAGCCTAGCTTCTAAATCAAGCTCCATTCTTTCTCTTAAACTTAACATGTAGACCCTCTTAATTAAACTACTAGGAGGTTTAACACTTTTGAAAATAATATTTTCTTCCCCAACTCTTAAAGTAATCTTTCTCTTGTAAATATCAATTTTAGCACGGGTGGTAGACAAAAATGGTCTTCCAAGGATCAATGGCACTTTGATATCCTTAGGCATATATAGAATTATAAAGTCTACTGGGAAAGAAAATTTACCAATTCTTACTTGTATGTTTTTAGCAATTCCTTTTGGATATTATACTGTCCTATCGGCTAATTCCACTGTTAGCTTAGTGTGAGCTAATTCGCCTAATCTAAAGTTAAGGTAGGTCAAGAGAGGCATAACACTAACGTTAGCTCCTAAGTCAATAAGGGCATTATCAAAACAAAAATTCTTAATAAAGCAAGGTAAAGTGAAACTCCCTAGGTATTTCTCCTTTAGGGGTATAAATTCATCGATATGTGAAGCTTTAGAGTAAGCTTCCGAGAATTGTGGTCCATTGATCCCTTTTTTCCATCATAGTAGTAACCATTCAAACGACTTAGAAACGGAATCGTCGTTTGTCTTGTCTCGTACATGAGTGTACGGTTCTGTCTAGTGGATACGGTGTATTGGGGAGATCCAATACGGCATATCGGGTGTGAATCAGCTTCAATAGTAGTCGAGATTGACTTGACTTGATCTCTCAGGTTTGTTTTAGTCGAGCTAGGTAGACTTCCAAATCCTCTCTCCTGTAGTACCTTGCTCATTTCCCGATTTGTATCTCTAATGTTTTAATTGATGCCCCTTGGTTCCTTATGGCAACATCTGTTGAAGCTCGGATTTCTTTGATCAAGTTAGAGTTTTCCTTAATTCTTTTTGCTGATTCTCCCATAAATTTGCTCAAGGTATCTTCCATTGATTGCCTTCGTTCTTGGTACAAAGGATTTGCATTGTTCCTTTGATAAAATCCTGGAGTTGTTGCTCTATATCCCCCACCTTGAAAAGGTCCACCAAATTGCGTGTAATGATCTTCTTCTAGGGTTTTCCTTTCTTCTTTTAGTTGGAAATCTTTAGTGTAATAGGGTCCTTTGCATTGTTCACATCCTACTTGAGCAGCATAAACTTTTTTATTCACCTTCTTGATCTCTCTTCCTAGATTGTTTAATTGTGCTTGTATAGCAGCCAGTCCATCAAAAGTCTCAGTACCTCTTCCTCTAGATGTTCCATTGTGACATTTTTGAGATTATTCTGTCATTTCTTGGATGGCCTTTTTAGCATCGGTAGTTGTCTTAGTTGGAATGGCACCTCTTGAGTCAAGAATCTGTCGTGTTGGAACATCCAACCCATTATAAAACAAAATTACCTCCTATATCTCAGTCAAATAGTGTTGAGGACACTTCATCAAGAGTTTTTTAAAGCGCTCCCATGCTTGATAAAGGGTTTCATCTGGTTCTTGCTAAAAGTTGTTGATTTCCTCCATTTTCTTCGCAGTTTGACCAGGTGGGCAATATTTGTTTAAAAACTTAGTTTTAAGATCCTCCCAAGTTTTGATCGAACCAGTTGGTTCGTTTCTTAGCCAATGACTTGCAGCTCCAGTTAAGGATATAGGGAAGACTCAGAGCATTAGTTGATCCACAATGATGTTTGGAACGTGGAATAAGTCAACAACTTCGAGAACTTTCTCAATGTGTTCGTTCGCATCCTCATTATCTAAACCGGTAAATGTGTTTTCTCGAAGCTCCTTAAGAAATTGGCCTTTCAGTTCAAAACTATCTTTTTCCTCAATCTTAGGCCTAGCAACTCCCGATCCATAGTCCGTTCGGGTCTTGATCATGTATTGCTCTATGGTTTCCGCCATTGCTTCTGCTTCTTCTTCCTCCGAGTATTATTGGTCAGAAAATAAATTGAAATTAGGCGATCTTAATTCGTCAAGACTTAGTGACTTAAAGTGTCTCCTAGATGATCGAAATTCTCGTTCAGGTTCTTCGTAGGGTGTAAATAGTTCTCTATTTGAACTCCTTGTCACGCACTACCTGAAACAAGGGATAAACAATCAGGAAGATAGGATCGGTAGAAAGAAAACTCAGATATACGTAATCAAATACGAAAATTAAAGCTTCTGTTTTTATATCAGATGATCGATACGCCGTATTCAATAGAAGTGAATACGCCATATTAATCTTTTGAATGAATACGTTGTATTGGACAGAAAGTTGGATACGCCGTATCCAATGGAAGTGGATATGCTGTATTAGGTTATCGACCAGAACAGTGTATTGAGAAAAACAATTAAATACACAAACAATTAAACACACACACACACATATATATATATATATATATATAATAATATTATATAATAAAATATATATATATATATATATATATATATATATATAAGCAAACAATTAAAGACAAATATACACAATTTACAGAATATACACTAATCTAATTCACACTACTCCTAAGGGTTAGATCTAATCTAATGTTAAAAACCAAAATATCAAATAAAAATCCAGATTAATTTTCACTCCCTGACAATGGCGCCAAAAAATTTATATGTCGTTGTGTGGTGTATATTTTTATGATTCAAGTTTTAAATTTATATTTTTCTGACTAAAACAAAAACAACACTTTAACGGGTAGTGTACCCGATCGTTTGAATTTCGAGGTAAGTATGTGTCGATCACTTGAAGGCGAGTTAAATTATATCAATTGTAATTACACGTACTACGACACACCAGACAATTCTATTCTATTCAAAACTGTCCACCCCTGTAAGCACCTCTCAGTGCGAAAACACGGTATGCGACAATACCATTCATCGCACAAGATACAAGATCATACACTTTATAATTTACATTCATAAAACTGAAGTTTACAGAAACTTTACAAGTTAAAACTTGAAATAATTCAAAATAACGACCATCTCGACCCAGTCCCCTTGGGTTACATATTTTCTCTTCCAATACCAATCACATACCTTTAATTTGACACACCTGAAAATGATACTCAAAAATATCAACAATAATGTTGGTGAGCTCGTAGGTTTGACCTTAAACCCAAAAGCTGTGCCAATATTTCAACAGTGGACAACTTGCTATATGACAGTGAATATATACTAACAATCCAAGACATAGCATCCCCGCTAGTCAATCACAATATGTCACGTACGCACCTAAAGGGCCTACCAGCTGGAGCACTATATTATGGCGAACCACACAGAACTTTGCATGCCAAACACAGTACATGCAAGTACCACACAGAACCTTGCATGCCAAACACAGTACATGCAAGTACCACACATAACCTTTCCATGCCAAACACAGTACATGCAAGTAAATCAACACATAATATTCACATAAGTGATAAGCACATATTTGTCCGAAAAACAAAACCACATTTCGCACAGATCAATTCAAAACATTTCAAAACACATTTGAGTATCATTTTCCCCCAACGGAAAAACCAGTAAAAAGTGGGGCTACGAGAACTCACCTCAATCAGCAATCTAAGAAACCGCACAATCACAAATAAGGCAGAACACAAACAATCTCTGCGCAAGCGCACAATGTACCCGACAACGACCTAATTAATACTCAAAATCAATACTGGTACAAAATTATCTTTTTGTACAAGTGTTCGCCTTAACTCACGTAAAATCCTTATTTTCATCCCAAAATCCTATTTCCAATTCATATCATTTCAATTCGTTATCTCAAATCTTTAATTTATTACTCAAACTATCGTCTTATTACTAAGACTTTATCTCATTATCAACACTTTATCTCGTATTTTGGTTGTGTGGTAATTACGCGAAAACGACTCAAAAACACTTCGGCAAAGTGAGACATCAATACAACAAAGCTTAAACACTTCAGATCGTTGAACGATACAATCGACCAAAATACTCCGCGAGAAAACTGACGAAAAGGAATGAGCGAGAGCTCAAAAGTTGAAGACAAATAATCCGCATTTCCGAAATCCATACGCTATATATATATATATATATATATATATATATATATATATATATATATATATATATATATATATATATATATGAAATCCATACGCTAAATATATATATATATATATATATATATATATAAGTATTTAATAATTTAAAATAAAAGAAATAATAATATTTTATTATCATTATCGTCTTATTATCGGGCTAACGGGTAGTTACAACATCTCGTTACTTAATATGTCCATGTCCAATGGCCTTTACCTCGACACTTAATCTTCTTTAAGATTTCCCCCTTTCATTTCCTCAATTAAGATCGACAAGACGTCTATAAATGTTAAATGTTCAAGAAAAGGATTTCGAGAAAAATATATTTTACTTTGCATTAAATTCCCAAGTAAAATGACCTTTTATTAATTAAATCCTTGAAAACTTCCTTTTTAAACAACGTCTCTAAGTGTAAATTTCTTTCGAAAATTTGACATGACCCGTACGTTTTTATGACTTTTTCCAAGGCCTCAAACCTTAATCCAAAACACTTTTTCACAAATTCGACATTTTCCGACATCATCGATATTTTCAACATATTTTATCAAAACGTAGTAAAATAACCTCCTTTACATCCGATAAGTCCAACAAAATCTCCCTTAGTCCAACATAATTCCTTTAGTCCATTTATAAAGTCCATACATTCGTTCACTTGTTATTGGGTTTAATGGCCCATTATGGTCTTAGTTACTTAGCCCGATAGCAAAGATTAGTCCATACTCCTTTTCATAAACCCCAAAATACAAATCAACCCAATGGACCTTAAGCCCATTAAGTTATAACAAACATAAATCAAAATCCCATAACCGTGACTCATTAAGCCGGAACAATAAGCTATAAGCTCATAATATAAATAAGTCAAAACTAATTAAGCCATAAGCTTTTTATATAAGCCAAAAATCAATAAGCTCAAAATAAGCCGAACCCAAAACAAAATAAGCTATAAGCTTAACCATGGACCAAGTCCAATTACCAAGTTCGTGTGGGCCGAGCCCACCTTGGTGTCGGACCGAATAAACCAAACGCACCCTTGTTGGGCCGAAACCAACCCAAACGCACCCTTGTTGGGCCGAAACCAAACCAAACGCACCCTTGTTGGGCCGGAACCAAACCAAACGCACCCTTGTTGGGCCGGAACCAAACCAAACGGACCCTTATTGGGCCGAGCAAAGCCAAATGGGTCGGTTGGGCTGAGCCCACACCGAAACCCTTTATACTAAAAATCACATAAGTTCAATAAGCTATTCCCTAGCTTATTAAATGAACAAAACCCCTGAATAAGCCCTAATAATCATTGTTACAAAAATGAAAAATTACCACAACAACCATTTTATTTAAACTCAAAAACCTTTTTCTTCTTTTCTTTTATAAGCCGACGTACAACACCCCTTTATAATTATTTATTTTTCAAGTTTCGACCTTTTTGACGATCAAATTGTACAACTAGCGTCTAGACATTACCGTAATCATAAAAGTACAACTTAAATTTAAAGTTTTATAAAAACTTACTTGTTTGATGAGCTTGGTTCGATCGAGACGCGCGTGTAAGACTAAAAACCTTGTTTCTACAACCCGAAACTACTAGCTATCAACAATAATATATTCTTAACCTGTGTTCTTGGCAAAATTTTCAAAATCTTTGTTTTTCTTCTTCCTTGTGGTTCGGCCGAGTATAGAGAGAGAAAAGAAGAGATAAAAATTTTTTGTGTTATTTTGAAATGAGATAATGAATGAAATGGTTGAGGTTATGGTGGTTTTAAGTGTACTAAAGATACATATTAACTAAAAAATAGCCTTCTTGTCTCTCCTTGCTCTCCTTGACTGAATAGTATCTTAGGGAGGGTCTCGGGTCGTTCATTTTGTGTCGGGATCACTTAAAAACTTAATTTTCATCTATTTAAAACATCAACCAAATTTAGTTATCATTTACATTGCGTTTAAAATCATTTTACCATAAACCTGGGTTATTCATACGACTCTTATCACCTTAAATAGCTACAAAAATCCATTTTGAGCCGTTATCGGCAGACTCTGGACCGAAACATGATTTTTTGACAAAACTCAACCGAACCTTGCTCATCCATTTAAAAATACTTCAAATCAAAAAATATAGTCTGGAAACTTATATTCACCCAAAATTTTACATTTTTACGACCGTAACGGTCTTATACCGAATTTTACGAAAACAACCGTTTTTCTGATAACTTTCAAATCTCACACTCACGATTTATGATTTAAATCGACGTTATTTCATTATTATGAATTTATTAAATAAATAAACCCATTAACACAATCCCAACTTCATAAATCTCCACACTTAAATAAACTGTCGTGCCGGTACGCAATGCGTGACGATTTTTAGCTAAACAAGGGAAAACTTCCCGGAAAGCACAAAAAACCTCAAAACCACTCTAAAACAAAGAAAACTAATCATAAATGATTCCTTCACAAACTCAATACTTCATCAAAACTCCTGGTTAAACCAAAACCACTTTTACGCAAAATAGACAACAGAAGTTAACTTTTCAGCTTTCATTAGGAAAACTGACAAGATCGAAAGACTTCAACATACAAAACTATAATATTTTATTATACTTAGCCCTGGGATTATTATCGGTTATCACATAAACTTATGTCAGTCTTAATCCTAATTCTAACTGGAAAAGGGGGTTTTTAGCCTGAGAGACTAGCACGGTTTGGTTGGTGACTACAATCAATTCAAGGCACTTTTACCCCCGCAAGAAAATTAACAATTATTAATCCGATTAGAAAGTTGGTTTGTTTATTAAGTGAAATGATTTCTTCTCTCGATGCGGTATATCATTCTTAAGACTTAGGCGTTACATCATCCTAAGACTTAGACACATTAATTCTATCACAATTAAAGTATTCGCATAAAGCATCCTTATTTGCTAATTATAATCTATCGTAAGGATTAAAGCAATGGTGATCTTGTTAAACCCTAGCTCATAGAAACTTTACCCACTTACCGCTTAATGGCAATTTATACACTAGTAGTCTACTTATCCAACCATCCAATGGAATCAGAACGTTATTTGTTTAATTATCTAAATTCACCTTCTAGTCAACACGATCAATAAACCATTGGCAATATCTAATTAACTAGTTAAGCCCGAAGCATATCCTAGACACAGATTTAGCAGGACAATATTTGTGATCCTATGGTTCTAGATGTATAAATCGCTATATAGAGAGCTATCCTAGACTCTAGATTACTTGTTCCATATTACTAAATCCAGTTGAATGATTGGTCACATACAAAAGCGCGTAAACAAGTATAAATTGATAAACATAAACAAGCATTCAACCATAAATCAAGAAATCGAGATAAATAAATACCAAACATTGAGATCTTCATAATAATGGCTAATACCCGAAGGTATTAGCCTTCAAACATCATAATAAATACAAAAGGAATTATTTAGCCAAGGTAAACTAACCGAGTTAACGAATGATACCAAAAACTGAACGATTACTAAAGTATATGAAATTACACGTTGTCTCCTATGGAATTGATAGCGTTGCTCGACCTCTTCTGCACTTTTTCTCCTCTAAAAATCGAATTTTATGGTTTAGGTATCAAGAATAAGATTTAGCACACTCAAAACTCATTTTGAGTTTTGTATTTATAGGGTCTGGAAGTCAGTTCGATACGGCGTATCCAATGGATTAGATACAGCGTATTAGGGGTTTCTTGGAGTAGGGACCACGTTTGATATCTTCCAGAATATTCACATACTATATCTTGAATACGGCGTGTTGAGTTTCTTTGGATACAGCGTATTAAGCTTGTTTCCTTTGTGGTCTTTGGTGAGTGCAGGCACGGATACGCCGTATCTTCCTTAATGGATACAGCGTATTGGTCTTAAGAATAGTAATCTTCAAAATATCTTCATTTAAGCTCCAAAATGCGTGCCTTTTGCTAATATTCAAAAACTATTCCATAATTATTGTAATTCTCAAATATAAACGATTAAGTAACAATTCTTTGAAATAACTATACAAAATGGGTTAATAACATAGGATAAATGATGCTATAAAATAGACATTATTTGATATCATCAGGGGTATGCAGTAAAAAATGCTAAAAATAAAAGAAGGTTGGAGGTCAACTAGAGAGACAACCGTGGGCAGCAACCACCATTCAAAAGACAGAATGTTGGAGGCCAGAATATGGCAAGAGCCTATACGGCTGGTAACAATGAGAAAAGGTGATATGTTGTGCCTTTGCCTTATTGCAACAAGTGTAAGTTACATCACGAAGGACCATGCGCTGTGAAGTGTGGGAAGTGCAACAAGGTAGGAAATATGGCTAGGGATTGTAAGAATGCAGTTGCTATCCCAGCTACTCAGAGAGCTCCAATAGTAAATCAGAGGGTTCCTACTTGTTTTGAATGTGGGAGGCAGGGACACTACATGAATGAATGTCCCAAGTTGAAGAATCAGAACCGTAGAAACAAAGCTGGGAAAAAGACTAAGGAAACTAGAGGAAAGGCTTATGTGCTTGGAGGAGGAGAAGCTAACCCCGAATCGAACATTATTAAGGGTGCGTTTCTTCTCAATAATCACTATGCTTCTATGTTATTTGATTCAGGCACCGATTGGAGTTTTGTGTCAACTACTTTTAGTACCTTGCTTGATATAACCCCCGATACCTTAGATGTTAGCTATGCTGTCGAATTAGCTGACAGAAGAATCTCTGAAACTAATACCGTACTTAGAGGCTATACGTTAGGATTGCTAGGTCACTCATTCAATGTTGACCTAATGCCAGTAGAATTTGGTAGTATTGAAGTCATCATCGGCATGGATTGGTTAGCGAACCATCATGCGGTAATCGTGTGTGATGAAAAGATTGTACGGATTCCCTATGGAGATGAAGTTTTGATAGTCCAAGGTGATATTAGTGACAAAAGAAAGAAGTCGAAGTTGAGCATTATATCATGCACTAAAACTCAGAAATATATTAAGAAAGGTTGCCTAATTTTTCTGGCGCAAATTACGAAAAAGGAAACTAAAGACAAGTCGAATTCCAAATCGACTTGGTCCTAGGTGCTGCACCCGTGTCACGCACCCCGTATAGATTAGCACCGTCAGAACTGCAAGAACTGTCCACTCAACTACAAGAAATTTCTGACAAAGGGTTTATAAGACCAAGTTCCTCACCCTGGGGAGCCTCGGTCTTGTTTGTCAAAAAGAAAGATGGATCTTTTCGGATGTGTATCGATTACCATAAACTGAACAAGCTTACTATGAAGAATCGATACCCACTCCTGAGAATCAACGACTTATATGATCAGTTGCAAGAGTCTACTCTAAGATCGACCTGAGATCTGGTTATCACCAACTCAGAGTTCGAGTGGAAGACATTCCAAAGTCAGCATTCAGGACAAGCTACGGTCACTATAAGTTTCAAGTGATGATGTTTGGACTGACCAACGCACCGACAATATTCATGGATCTGATGAATTGGGTGTGCAAGCCATATCTGGATAAATTTATGAGCATTTTTATTGATGACATCTTGACCTACTCCAAGAGCGAGGAAGAGCACGCTGAACATCTTAAGTTAATTTTAGAGTTGCTTAAGAAGGAAGAATTGTACGCCAAGTTTCCAAAGTGTGAATTTTGACTGTCGAAGGTATAATTTCTTGGTCACGTGATTGATAGTGAAGGCATTCACGTGGACCCAACTAAGATTGAGTCAATCAAGGATTGGGCATCGCCCAAGACTCCGACAGAGATTTGTCAATTTCTAGGTCTTGCTGGCTATTACTGACGATTTATCAAAGGTTTCTCAAAAATTGGCAAACTTATGATGAAGCTGACTCAAAAGAACGTGAAGTTTGATTGGAGTGAAAAGGAAGAAGGTGCATTTCAGAGATTGTGTAGTGCACCAATTTTGGCTTTACCCGAAGGTAGTGAAAACTTTGTGGTTTACTGTGATGCTTCTCGTAAAGGGTTGGGCGCAGTTTTGATGCAAAGGGAAAAGGTCATAGCCTACACGTCATGCCAACTCAAGATTCATGAGAAGAATTACACTACACATGACTTAGAGCTTAGAGCTGTAGTGTTTGCTCTCAAAATGTGGAGACATTATTTGTACGGCACGAAATGCGTTGTGTTCACTGATCATAAGAGCTTGCAACATATTCTTGATCAGAAAGAGTTGAACATGAGACAACGTCGATGGTTGGAATTGTTGAGTGACTACGACTGAAATTCGTTATCATCCGGGAAAGGCGAACGTGGTGGCGGATGCCTTGAGCCAAAAGGAATGAAACAAGCCACTACGAGATCAAGCCTTGGTTTTGAAAACTGGTCTGAACCTTCCTATGCAGATTTTAAACGCTCAGGTTGAGGCAAGAAAGGAAGAGAATTATGGAACTGAATATTTGTGTGGTATGATTAAGAATCTAGAGCCCCATGTTGATGGAATGTTATATTTGAGGAATAGAAGTTGGATACCCTGTTTGGGAGACTTAAGAACTCTGATTATGCACGAGTCGCATAAGTCAAAGTATTCGGTCCATCCTGGATCGAATAAGATGTACCAAGACTTGAAGAAACTGTATTGGTGGCAAAATATGAAAGCTAAGATTGCCACATACGTCAATAAGTATCTGACTTGCGCAAGAGTCAAGGCCAAATGCCAAAAACCATTCGGTTTGTTGGTTCAACCTGTGATCCCGGTATGGAAATAGGAGAACATTACAATGGATTTCATTACTAAGTTGCCAAAGACGTCGTTGGGTCAAGATGCAATTTGGGTCATTATT
Organism: Tanacetum coccineum; assembly: GCA_026074375.1. NCBI lineage: Eukaryota > Viridiplantae > Streptophyta > Magnoliopsida > Asterales > Asteraceae > Tanacetum > Tanacetum coccineum. The sequence goes on along the minus strand of BQNB010053953.1, from coordinate 8,448 downwards.
GACCGACTCACCAAGTCTGCTCATTTATTACCAATGAAGGAAACCAACTCAATGGAAAAGTTAACGAGACAATACTTGAAGAAAGTAGTATCAAGCCATGGAGTGCCAGTTTCGATTATTTCTGATCGAGATAGTAAATTTACATCTCATTTCTGGCAATCTCTGAAAAAAGCTTTAGGTACTCAATTGGATATGAGTACGACTTATCATCCGCATACAGATGGTCAAAGTGAGAGAACCATCTAAACCTTGAAGGGCATGCTACGTGCTTGTGTGATTGATTTTGGGAAAGGTTAGGACAGCCACCTACCTTTGGTGGAGTTTTCCTACAATAATAGTTATCACACGAGTATCAAAGTTGCATCGTTTAAAGCATTGTACAGTCGTAAGAGTTGATCGCTTGTCTGTTGGGCTGAGGTTGGAGATGCTCAGCTTACTGGCCTTGTGATTATTCATGAAACCACGAAAAAGATCATCCAAATCAAGAAGCGTATTCAAGCTGCATGTGATAAACAAAAGAGCTACACTGATAGGAGACATAAGCCATTAGAGTTTGAGTTTGGAGATAAGGTTATGTTGAAGGTATCGCCATGGAAAGTGGTGATACTTTTCGGTAAACGGTGGAAGCTAAATCCTCGTTATATTGGACCTTTCAAAATCCTTGCTAAAGTGGGAACGGTTACATATCGACTTGAACTCCCAGAGCAACTAATTCAGGTTCATAGTACTTTTCACGTTTCCAATCTGAAAAAGTGTTTCTCCGACGAACCCCTAGCTATTCCGTTAGACGAGATTCAGATTGACGACAAGCTTAATTTCATTGAAGAACCGGTCAAAATTCTTGATCGAGAAGTTAAACGACTAAACCAAAGCCGCATCCCAATTGTGAAAGTCCGTTGGAACTCAAGGCAAGGTCCTGAGTTTACTTGGGAGCGTGAGGACCAAATGAAGAAAAAGTATCATCACCTTTTTGCTAACCATGTACCCGCGTCTAAAGATACGTCTTAAGCTTTGAGAACAAAGCTCTTTTAATGGAGGAAGGATGTTAAACCCCGTAAATTTCAGGTCAATATTTTAAACTTTTTCGATTATTATATTTGACTTTTATACGTTACGTTTGAATCTGGCAGTTTACCGGGAAGTTAACCCGCGCAAAACTGAAAAACATCATCGGACGCGTTCCAACTTCGGATTTTGATTAGTTTAGACATTTTATGAGTTATTTTATCATTCCTAATTGTTTCGTAGTTTACGATCACTTCTGATAATTATTATTACGTTTTAACGTTTAATTTGTGTTTTTCGCGTTTTTGACCTAACGGAACCCCGAAAACCCGAAATATTTTCGTGTAAACTTTAGTTATCGTTCATCTCACGTTGATAATTCAAAATTTTCATTCACCCCTCCCCCTCTACTCCAAACACATCCATACGCAGAACACCACACTTAATATAAATCAAAGCATCTTTCACCTCTAATTTGAATTTCAAAATAAAACACCATCACATGGAAGAAAGAGACATCTTTGTATTCATCTTCCATGCATCCTCATGTGACTCTTACACCCTATTTGTCTTCCATTCACAACCTAAATAGTGAGAGGACACTTAACTACAACTAACCATTTCATTTAATTATTTTTCTCTAGTATTAAGGCTTGAACCCTCCCCCCCCCCGTGTCTTGTTTTCGGCTGAACCCCCTCACCCCCCCACAACACAACTTATACTTTTATGGTGTTGTGAGTTGGTCACCTAGACTTTTGATGCTCATCGGTTTCAGGGGAAGCTTATTGATTAAATGTTTAACCATCTACATGCACCACTTGAGGGGAAGTGTTTACAAGTTGCATATCTACAGAAGACCCCTATTAGATGATTACAAAAAGGGGAAGAAGATTACAGGTTTATTGATTTGCAGCTTATTTATGTGTGGTGACATGTTCAAGGAGATCTTAAATCAAGGGGAAGCATTGAAGATTTTGTTTCATTCAAGGAGATGATTACATCTCAACTTCTCTAATTAAGGGGAAGTTCGTACGCGACTTTGTTTGTTTTGTCATCATCAAATAGGGGAAGATTGTTGGGATTATTGATTTGATGAGACAAAATAAATATAAGAATGAAACAAGATGGAAACAAGAAGGACCAAAGTCGTAATTAATGAAGTCTTCAAAAGATAAGAATTGGAAGATTCTGAAGATATGGTCAAAGATAAAGATAAGTATTAGAATGATTTACTTATTAATTATCTTTATTAGTTTCCATGTAAGCCTTAGACTCCTTGTGCTATAAAAGGAGGTCTAGGCATGTTAGTTTGAATCATCCATTGCATAGTCGACTGATGAGAGTCGAATAGTAAAGGTGTGTGTGTGTACACCATAGTTAGTAGTTAGTTAGTAATAGACATATTATAGATGTCTATGTAGTAGTTAGTAGCCCCAAGTTATAGTTGGGGTAATAGGGAAATCGTTTGAATGAAAAACCTTGTTAAACATCATTGTTCTTATTATTATTCCGTTGTGCAAATGTTTATCTTTGATGTTTATATCCTAGATGAGTCTTAATAACGATCTAAGGGGTCATAACAGTCTCCACAATTGGTATCAGAGCCTTGTGACTCTTGATCTAGGATCTACAAGGTTTGCTATAAAGGAAAAAGAAGGTATGATTTTCTGTTTTGGAAGTTATGGCCGATTTTGGTGATTTTAGGGTTTTTGCGACACTTTAAAAGACGACATGATTATCATTGATGCAAGTCAAGATGGTGAAAACTAGGGTTTTTCATTAAATCCTAATATGGTCAAACAGTTTTGGTCATGCATTGGTTTGCACGCTGGTGATTTATAGCAGGTTTGTCGCGTGGTTATGAGCAGATTGATTTTGCTCTAATGGTGAAAGAAGGATTTGACATTCAGGCATGTACAACAGGTAAACGATGCAATAGGTGATCACTATTGGTTATTAGCAGATTTGTTTATGACGACATAGATAAAGAAAAGAAGGTAACGTGTTTGACTGCGTGAAATATGGAAGCAGTTGTGATATGATACATAATTATGGGAACACGATTTGATATAATTTATAAATCCCTGATTTTTAGGGATTTTATGTTACTCCATATAAAGTTTCTTTGTACTGCTAGATTGGTCAAAGGTATATTAATGCTGCTATATATTCAAGGATATTACTTAGTGCTGCTAATAGTAGTTGTTGTTAGTGCTGCTATGTTGATACTTGATACTGATGGCCAAGAACATTAGTACTGCCAAGATACACTTAATACTGCCAACGGATTATTAATGCTGCTATATATCTTTGGATGGTTCATGTTAGTGTTGCTCCTAATTGTATTGTGCAGGAACGGATAACTAAGAAAAGGACGAAAAACAAAGCCAAAACGACAAAACCGGACTCGGAATGGAAAAGACTGTGAAAGACAAAGCCAAATCGAAGCTGAAAAGTCAATCAAGTCAAAAAGTCAACAGAAAAGTCAACTGGTCAAAGTCAAAGTCAACCCAAGTCAACCCCGAGGCCAAAAGTCAAAGAAATATAAGTTTAGGGACTGAAATTGTAATCCTAAACTTATATATAAAAGAAGAAATGAGAAAAAAAAGAAAGAGAAGGGCCCATTGCCAAAATGCAAGTATACCACAAGGGCCATAGCTGCCAACTCTTCTAACTTGTACCACCCAAGGACGAATCATGCAACTAGTTATATAACTCTTGGGGACTAATTTTGCCAAGTCCCCAAAAGTTATGTAACCACAAGGACGTACGGTGCAATCCAACAAAACACCCTGAGGGACCTAACTTGCCATTTCCACAAACATACACTCTGTTATAACCCAAACGACTTTTCCCGCCTTGTTTTCCCCCCAAAAACAACTCACGGGATTACAAGCCCATTTTTACCCTGTGTTTCTTCTCCACCACCATGGGTAAACCACTCCCCCCTCCTCCACTAACTTTCCCAGCTGTGAGATTGCCAAGTTGGCAATCCCACATCTCCCCAAGCTTATTTCGACGACCAAGATTGCTTTTTGAAGAATTTAAGGGCTAGGATTTGTTTGCTTTCCCCCTCTCACACAACTAACACAAGGTCTCAGTATAAAAGAGGAAGAAGACAGAAGAAAAGGAGTAGTTAGTTTTTAGTTCTTAATTTTTCACTTTGTAATTTTTCGTATTTTTAAGCAATTTTCTTTCAAGTATTTAATCAGCTTTAAGCACTTGTACCCTGTAATCTTTAGCTTGTATGTTACCTTTTGAGTAATTTTTTTTTTTTTTTTTTTTTTTTTTTTTTTAAATTTTTATTTTTTTTTTTTAATTTTTAATTTTTTTTTTTTTATTTTATTTTTTTTATTTTATTATTTAAAATATATTTATTTTTTTTTAAATTATTATTATTTTATATTATATTTTTATTAATTATATTATTATAAATAATTATATTATTTAATTTTATTTTAATTAATTTATAATTAATTAAAATATTATATTATTTTTTATATTTATTTTTTTATTTTTTTAATTTATAATTTTTTATTTTTTAATTTTAATTTTTTATTAAGAAAAAATTGATTGGAGTTTTATTGAGTGTTAAAGTTCAAGAGTTTTTCATTTCAAAAATTAAGCTATTTTTACCCCAATAAGCTCTAATAAGCTCATTTGAGATATTCTTGTTTAAAAAGCTCAAATTCAGTCAAGGACTTGTCAAAAGTCATTCATTTACTCATTTAAGTCCATTTAACATCAAAACATGACATTTGAAATTCGTTCGAGGTTCATTTTGAAGCAACAAGGAGTGAATAAGCTTGTTTAAAGACTTAATGAGCTTTAAGCTCATTGGTTTAGAGGCTAAGGAGCCATTAGGTATGTTTTTAAGCCACTCACTCTACAAGAGTGGCTTGTGACTGAGACTACAAAAATCAAGGTTTCATTTCTCAATTTTCACTTGGCTTAATTTTTAGCTTAAGGCATTAGCTTATTTGCTTTTAATCTTTGCAAACATGTTTGTTTAGACTTGTTATTTATATGTTTTAAGTTTTCATTGAATAAATGTGTGTAATCTCAGTTTATATCTTATAATTTGCCAAAGTATAGTGTATAATAAGCTAGGGTGAGAACGTGGCTTATTTCAATTTATTAAGCTGAAAGGTTTTAGGGTCAAAATAGCTTAATTAGTGTAATATTAGTAAGAGTAGATAAAAGGTTTTAAAATTTTTAGTGTTAAAATAGATTTTAAGGTCACTTTGGCTTGACAGCTCAAAGTAAAGGGGTGTTTGGGATAACATTCAAAACGGGTCAAAATGGTTATATGCATGGGTTAAGGTAACTTAGTTTGATTAAGCTTAAGTTTTAAGCTTGTATTTAGCTGTTTTCAAAAGTTCCAAGGTTTTAAAATTGTTTTCCAAGGTTTTATAAAACCATTTTTTGAAACTGTGATTTTTAAAGAATACCACAAGTGCTTATTTGAATAAGCACTTGTGAGTGTGAGTTTAAGTGTCAAAAAGGTGTGTCTTGTGGTGTTAAAAAAGGGGCTGCAAACACCTCCCTTTTTGTAACAGTTTTATTAAAACTTAAGTCCCTTTTTCACCTTACAAATTCAGCAAGTGTTTATGGTTTGTAAAAGCTAAAAATTGGTGCATAAGCCCCTTTTACACTACACTCAATCTGTTTGAGCTTAATTTTTTGTTTAGAGCTTATTTGACAGCTTTTTAAAAGCTGTCAAATAAGCCCTTGAGTTTAGCTTAAAATCTCCCCTGGTGCAAAGGGGAGACTTTAAGCTCTCATTGCTTATCCTCTCTGTCCATTTAAGCCCAATCTTTTGGCTTATTTTAAGAGCTTATAAGCTCTTCTATAAGCCTCTTAAGTTTCAGCTTTTGAAAAGCTTATTTGCTGGCTTAATTTTAAGCCTCAAACTTGCTTTTCACTGTTTTTTAGCCTAGTAGGTGTAGGGACTGCTTATTTTTACTTTTAGCATTTTCAGCTTATTTCATAAGCTCACTTGTGATCCAAAATAGCTTATTTAGATTATTTAGTTAGTTGTTAAGCTTGTTTAGCCTTTTCCTAGCTTATTTGTCCAAATGACTTAAGTCCTTTTAGCTTTTAAGCCTTGCTTTTAGTTTCTGCCAACTTAAGCTTTTTCCAGCTTATTAGTTTTAAGCACTTAGCCTTTTTAAGCTTATCTAAGTTAGTTTAGACCATCCTTAGCTTAGTTTGTCTTTGTCTTAGCTTATTTCGACCAAAAGCCCAAAATGAGTTAGCTTTTCTAAGCTTTAAGCCATTTTAAGCTAAACTGCCACTTTAAGCTTATTTTTTAAGCTTATTAAGTGCTTTTCGTAAAAAGTTGTAGTTGACAAAGTTGTTAAGCCCCACGAGCTTAACAACTTTGCTTCTTTGAGTTTTCGAAAAAAAAAGGGGAAAGACAAGAGGCCCGGGTGAGCAAGACTCGAACCCGGGACCAATCGATACATTCCCCTTTTACACAACACACTCACCGCTGCGCCCTTGGGTCTTTTTCGTTAAAGACTCAAGGGGCTTAATATTTAAGGTTGTTTTGGCTCCATAAGCCTATAAGCTTAAATGGGCTTATTACTTAAGCTGCTTTTTGTTTCTTATTTTTCGTAGGATTGTCATAGTGTCTAGTATTTTTTGTAAATTTTTCAGAATTTTTCGAAATCATTTAATATTTTTTATAATTTAATTTCGTTAAAAGTTTAATTAATTCATAAAAAATACAAAAATTATCAAAAAAATATTTTGCTTTTTTAGAAAATTTTCTTTTGTCATATAGTTTGTAGGAAAAATACAAAAATTTTCGTAGGGTCATTTTTACAACTTTTCCTTTTTTAAAGAACGGTCCGGGTGCGGGATTTTGTTTTGACTCGTTTTTGGGTCAAACGAACTCCGTTTTCGGTCTAGTCTTTTTCATTCTTCGTTATTTGATCCCTAGAGTAGTTTAGAAGCAAAAATTTCTTCGTAGGGTTATTTTTAAAGATTTTAGGTTTTTCCCCCTTTGTTCGGGATTCGGGCTCTCGTTTTCTAGTTTAATTTCGTAATTTCTAGGTTTTTCTTAAACGTTTTTGTTTGTTAATTGCTTTTTCAACCTCTCAAATCAATTCCTTCCTTCAAACTCAAATCTTCGATTGTATCGATTTTCCATTCCAGCCTCGTTGGGGATAAACGACCCGGGAACATTCTATACTACTTCTCGGTATCATTGATCTTGTTGATTTTTAGACTTATATATATTTTATATTTTATTATATATTATATATATATATGGTGTAAAATCACCAATCAATTTTTGGCGCCGTTGCCGGGGAGGCTGTGAAACCGTCTATCGTTACGTTTGATCAATTGTGTTTGAAACTGTGAATATTTTCTTTTATTATAAAAATATAAAAAAGTACAAAAATATTTTTCATTTCTTTTAGTATAATTATCAGATAAAAAACCAAAAATATAAAAACATTGTCCATAAAAAAGAAAATAAAATTCACAAATTGGTAAAATACCAAAATATAATATTCTCAACTGAGGTATTATCATAATAACTTCCGGTGAACTTGTTGGTTCCCAACTCGAACAAAAGATTTAAAAACTTGCCTTTTGTGTCTCTTACGACGTACGGCTCACCTTGAAAAGTTAAACAAACTATAAAGTGGGTATAAGGAGGGTTGTTCCTAGGAACTACGACCCGAAAGGAGAAATAAGCTTCGCGCTATTCCTACTCCTCCGCTCACCTGTGAGTTTATCTTTTTAAGAGCTACCGTGAAGTAAGTAGATTATTTGGTTTAAGTTGTCTTATCTCATTGTCCGTTAAAATCAATTGTGAATAAATCATTGAAAAACCAAAAAAAAAAATTAGTGTAAATTTTCTTTTTTTATTTATTTCTATTTTGTGCATGCGCACTCATTCTCAAGCCCGTAGACGTCGACAACCACAAGTCCGACAAACTTCTGTTGAATCATCCAATCTTGAGAAACCTGATAATCCTCCCATAGTTACGATGGCCGATAATCGTACTATGGCGCAATTGCTCGAAGCACCCACCGAGGGGTACGAGGATGCGATAGTTATTCCGGAAATCACCGCGAATAACTTTGAGATCAAGCATGGTCTTCTGAATCTTGTCCAAAACAAACAATTTTTTGGAAATGATAAAGAAGACCCACATGCTCACATCCGTTATTTCAACAAGATCACTTCTACGATGAAGATTCCGAACGTACCAAATACGTCGGTTAAACTTATGCTTTTCCCGTTTTCTCTCGAAGGGGCAGCCCGGATATGGCTGGAAAAAGAACCCCCTCGATCGATTCTTACATGGGATGATCTTGTTTCAAAATTCATTAACAAATTCTTCCCTCCCTCTAAAACGACAAATCTCAAAAATGAAATCACGAGATTTCAGCAACGATTTGATGAAACTTTTTATGAGGCA
>BQNB010053952.1:24475-39763 GCA_026074375.1 Tanacetum coccineum | reverse complement strand
CACATCAACACAAAGCGCACACGCCTTGGATTGTTCATATGAACTCCTCTCGTGTCTTGCAAAGGAAGTCTAGTAGTAACACCAGATGTGTATATGACACAACAGAACAACACATCAACACAAAGCGCACACGCCTATTTGGTAATTATGTGATCTCTCACACTCGCAAGTCGCAACTTTAGAGGGCAAATTTAATCATATACATGTATTTGAAATCAAGTTTGATCTAATGAAATGATTAATCAAATATTCCTTGATCATCCTTATCAAAAACTTTCTGGGGAGAACACGAGTCAAGTTATGGAACTTTCTGGGGAGAACAATCACAAAAGCCTTTTAACTTGTTATGAAACAACTAAAGCTTCTAAACTTGTGTCAATGATGGTTTGTCTTCATTCATCTTTAACCAAAGTATCATAAATTTAATATTCGCTGGAAGAGATCATTTAGGTTGTTGACTGCAGTATGAACAAGAATTGTCCTGTCCTGTTTGTGTAGCATAAGTTGTTCCCGGAAACTGAAAGCACATGCGTATTTGGTGGTTAAATAAATTGCAGAAACTATATATGTCATTTAGGATTTTAGTTAGGTTTGCGTGAGCCGTAGGTAGGGCAAAGTTTCCAAGAGCATGATAACATGCTTCCAAGTTAAAAATAGCATTAATCAAGTCTGGGACAATGATTTCTAGTCCTAAACCATGAACCTAAAGTAGATCCGACAATGAGATTGAAACGCATGTCAAACTCAATGGCAAAAATGAGGAGAGAAAAAAAGCCTATGTCATGTATCAAAAAATGAACGATCAGGCGTTATATTCGTCTATTTGGTTAATGTTAATTATTTTATTCATTATGTAGAACGTGCAATAAATCTCAAGACATTACTATAAAGCCACTCCCTCGCCATATGATCGCTTTATAACATAAGCTAATAATCTAATTTAATTTATTGAGAGTTAATTAATACCAAAAATGGTGTTGCGCTTAGGTCAAAGTATCAAAACCCTAGTACACAGTCACCTCACTTAATTCTTATAAGCATGACTCGGTTTCTTTTTATCAGGTGATAAGTAAGGCCATGTGGACACCAAATTACTATCGATTGTGGTCTTTTACCAAGCATGAATCAAAGACAATCCAGGTCATTATGAACTTGAGGGACTTATGGAGCTAATAAGCTGTCATTCTAAAACAAGCTACAAAAGACTTTTTAAGGCACTTCACTAGCATACACTGCTCTGGTTGCAAAAAAGTGTCCTATAAACCCCCTAGTATTATCACTTAGGTTGTTTATTAATCGAGTCCTAACCCTTAACTGTTGTGAGTCAAACATCCAGCTTTCCAATTTTCAAGGGTAAAGGTTAACCGAAAAGGGCCTAGCCTAAATACAAGCAAAATGAACTTCCCCTCCACCATAAGTATCAACGATTCAACCCATGACTCAAATCATACGACTCGAAGCTTGCCTTTCCTTACACTCATGCACTTATGCTGGCTAACTAAACGATCATAAAACAAGACGTATAAACATAAAGTGCATTATAGGATTATCAGTTTATCACTAGCATACACTGCTTGAGATAAACAAGTGGCGTGTACCAAGCCACTAAGCACACTAAGGTTCATTACTTGAATTAGCCCTAGACTCGTAGCAGCAAGCAACAATACAGTATAAAACAAGAAGCCAATGAACACAAATAAACAATAGCTACAAAAGCTGCCTTTTATGATTGATATTGTGTGAAATGAATATCGTCGTTGTACAAAACACTACATCGTCATACAAACAACCAGCTCGGTGCAAAGCACAAATTCTACACAACATATCACAAAACTTATGTTAATTTTTTCAACGGAAACAACAAAAAGAGGGCGAGAACATACTAACTTCATTATTCTTCTCTAGCAAGCAACATCTTGCAATTAAAACCGTCACGCAAAAGCTGGTTAACTGCATCCCTAAATTTAATATAATCATCAACGGTATTATAAACCTGATGAGAAATCCTAGCATACCCTGTTACAAAACCACCACTCTCGTCCCTCTGTCCAACTAACTCGTCTCTCAACGGCTGATAATGTATCGGAACTTCTACACCAAAACGATCTCTAAAACAATTCCTCAACCTCAACGCATCATCATCGCTCAAAACCCCCAAACTCGACGGCAACCCAACCATAGCCATACTCGGACACATCTCCGGCGGCGCACCCAAACTCGTCCCCCAACTCTTCGCCAACATCTCCCCCATTTCCACAACCGCGTCATGATTCCTCTTCATAATCCCCTCAATCCCGCCTTCAAACCTATTAACAAACTCGAAAACCTCCGGCACAACCAACTGCGCGCTATAATCCCTAGTCCCGATCCACGCACTCTCAATCGCTAACCCATTCCCATACTCATGCGACACAACCGGATGATGCAAATCCTCGTCAACTCCCTTCCTACAATACAAAACCGCCACACTCGGCGGACAAAAAAACCACTTATGCAAATTACTCACATAAAAATCCGCCCCAATCTCCTTCACGTCAACCCTCACACTCCCAATCGCATGAGCCGCGTCAACAAACACCCTATCCACACCTTCCTCCCTACACACCTTAACCAACTCCTTAACCGGCATTATCACACTAGGCATCGACGTTATATGATCTATTATCGCTAACCTAACCTTCCTCCCTCCCGCTCTCCCCTTAACCAAGGCGTTCCTAAAAACATCTATTATTTGGTCATTAGAATCTATAGGAAACGGTAAATCAACTATGAGGACGTCCCCACCCGCGCGCCTCACATACGCGTCAATACTCATCTTAACCGCTTTAAAAGCGCAACTAAACATAACAACAACATCATTTCTCATAAACCTACCCTCACTAAACCCCCAGGAGACATTCTGCAACACAATCGCGGACGCAGTGGTCGCGTTATCGACTAGCGCGACCTCGGAAACGTCGTCCGCGTTGATAAGGGTTTGGATAAGCCTCCTGGAGGTTAAAATCTGTTTAGGCAAAGTGTTGAAGAAGAATTGGTCAGGTTGAGATAGGAAATGGAGGTGGGAGAGGTGTTGGGAGGTTGTGATGGTTTTCGGGACGCTGCCGAAGCTGCCGTTGTTGATTCGGGCGGTTTCGGGGGCGTGGTGGGCGAATTCGGAGAGGATTTCGGATTGGGTTATGAGTTGGGTTAGTTTTGGCTTTTTTATAAGGTGATTGTGATTGTTATCATCATCATTATCATGGTTTCTGATTTCACCCATTGAAAGGGTTTGATTTTAGTGTGTGTTAATGGAGTTTCTAGGGTTTGTTCATTTCGGATTTCTTTTGGGGGTGCGATTTGCCGAGTCACGGAGAGTGGATGCGGATCAGTGGGGGTTATGTTTACGATTTGGTCCCTCTAGTAATGAATCAGTTTACTTACGACTACCTCCGTCTTAAAAGATTAAGATCCTCTCTTCATTTGAACATGAGGTAATGTTGTGCTTTGTGTGATTAAATCAAATATACAATCACACAAAGCACAACATTACCTCTCATGTTCAATAAGAGGATCTTTTTCCGTCCTAAAATAACATTTTGTTTCTGAATTTTATTTTTTTGAATGAAAGAAAAAGGTTTGAGATTGTAATAAAAAAAATTATGTTTTCGAAATTTTTTAGGAGAGAAGAATAAAGTAAAGGACACTAAATTACATCAAATTTACTCTCGTAATCTTCTTCCCAAATTAAAATGAAATGCAGTGATGTTGATTTTACACTTTGTTCCCGAGTGTAAAACGAAATGAAGAGGACAAAGAAGAAAGAAAAGAAGAGGAGACGAAAAAAATTGATTTTTAGTTTTGTGTTACCGAGTTGAAAAGAAAAGAGAAGAAGTGAGACTAAATTAAGCCTAAACTTCTACTTCTCTCCAAATCATCACAATTTGGGAAGAAGATTAAGAGGGAGAATTTGGCATAATTTACTTCTCTATTTTCTTCTTTTCTTTTAAAAAAAAAAACTTATAAACATAATTATTTTTTAATTTTCTCTCCACTTCTCTTTTTTTCTTTCCAAATAAAAACTCATTAACACTTTGTTCCTAAGTTTTGGAAATGAAAGAAGAGAAGAGAAAAGTTAAAAATAGACAGAAAAAAAGAGGAGAGGAATGAAATTTATTTTTTTATAATTATGTTCTTAGTTATGAGTGAATGAAAGTATAAGTGATGATTTTACAAGTATACCATTAATCTATCTATTATACTTAAAGATTGAGTCTTATCATTTATTATGGAGGCTTCAAAATGTGTAACACGAGCTTTGAATATTGTACAAATCCAAATGAATAAATGGTCTGCTCGATGCTTAAATGTTGTAACCCAAGCTTTAAAAGATGTACAAAACTAAATTCAATACAATAAAAATATGAACAATTATAGGAGTTACAAACAAGCTTGAGGGTATTAATATAGGGAATAATATCGATCAATAAAATCCATAACAAAACAAACACCCACCGCTTCACCTTTTTCTCTCTAAGCTTCCTCTAAAACACACATTAAAATGGTATTTCATCTTTTTTATCCCCCATCAAACTTATATGTCGTTCAATCGTTATTGTAATGTCGTTTAATCGTTATTTGTTTAATTGATGTCAATTTGATATATATGTTTCGTGAATTAATTTAAATTGATTTAATTATATAGTTAGGGCTTTGTTGTTTGTTTGTTTGTTTAATTATATAGTTATGGAATGAGTCAGGATGCGGTTTTATGGGTTGCGGCATCATTCTGAGGTATAAGATTTGTGATTTTGTTCTTTGTTGCAAAATTTAGTTGGATCAAAGTATTAATGAATACTCGAGTGATTTTGATTGGTTTTCGCAGGTTTATGTCAGGGAGGAGGGTAGGAGCATCGTTACGAGCCAATGGATCCTGAAATGGTGTTTCCAGCTATGGTCATATGGTGAATAGAAGATAGTATGTTGCTTAAAGCTTTTAGTAAAAGCTTATGTTCATCCATTTGCATTATGCACCGTGATAAATAGATCGCATGTCATAAGGTGAATAAAAGAGAAGAAATACATTTTTTGCACAACTTTCAAAGACACGTGGTCTTTGAGTGATAAAGTAACGTGTTTGCTTTTTATATGATAATCAACATATGACATGGAATATGCATTTGGAGCCCATGAGTACTCGACAAGTGGGGTTTTTGAGGTGGAACCCAAAAGTTGCCCAGGTTTTATCTTCAGGCGATCCATTCCTTTAGGCAGCACAAACATGTCTCCTACAGAATTTCGGTCATTCATGGAGCAGCTATCTAATAAATATTATGGTGATACTTATCATTTGATTGCCAAAAACTACAATCATTTCACTAACAAAGTAAGCATGCGGCTGGCTAGAAAACCAATCCCTAGATGGGTCAACCGCTTGGCTAAAGTTGGGAAGAAATACTAATATACTGGCAATGTTTTTCAATAACATGACAGACACTTTTAATGTGTTCCATTATATTAAACACTTCTTAATTGTGATAAACAGGTTCTTACTGCAACTGTTTCTTACTGCAACTGTTTACTGGCCTGGAAAAACATCTTATAAGTTGCAGTGTCAGACATATGCTGGATCAGGCGTCCAACATATTCGTGAGTCTCCTTTTCTGTATGTTATATAAATTTTATATGGATCGAATCGCATGTCGAGTGGGCCAACATCACTGAAACATTTTGTTCAAACAGATGAAGGCTCGGTTTCAGGTGATTCGTCTATTAACAATTTGGACGTGAAGGAAGATTGACGTAGATCACTTCTGTTGATGCACCAAACAGCGATTTGTCAGCATTTTGGCAGGACCGCACCAGGTAAGGACTAGCTAAATCCCCCTTTTAAGTTTCTATGTAGTATTTTTTGTTGTGTTCTTAAGTAACTCAGTATCCGGTTATAGTTTATAAAAAGTTAAATTGTATCACGATTTATCCATAAAGTAGGCATCGCTGAAGTTTTGTTGTCTTGATTCTTTGGAGTGCTCCAAGAAGCGCCACAATATTCAATTTGTGGTATGTGGAATTAATATAAATCAAAGTTCCAATGAGACTAATCATAATCGTTACATATGGGATTGTGTGTATAGATAACCAATAAAGTGATCATAATTCTGTCTCTTTCTTGCAGACGACTGAAATTAGCAATGTGAGTAAGGTTAAGTATCAGCTTATCAACTATTAGAAAACCTTTTAGTGTTCTTGGATTACGGCCATAAGAAGAAACGTAGCAGAAAGAGACGAAAGAACAAACACAATCAAAAGAAGAAACAAAGGAAAGAGAAATGAAAGAAAGAAAATGAAAGAAACAAAAGGATGAGAGAAACTGCGGAAAATAAAGAGTAAGGAAAAAAGGAGAAGAAAAAAGCGTAGCAGAGGAACAAACGAAAGAGATAGAAAATGAGACGGAAATAGAAAAGGAAAAGAAGGAAGAAATGATATACTAACAAAAGTGGAACAGGAGAAAGAAAGAGGGGAAGAAAGAGAAGAAAGAGATGGAAAGAAGAAAGAAGAAGAATATGAAGGAAGGAAAAATACCAAAGGAAGAAATAAGAAGAAAGATAAAAAGAAAGAAGGGAATGGGGAAAGAAGAAGAATGAAAAGGAATATAGCATTGAACTTGATTCTATTAAGCGTTGGTGTTATATTCACAGTTTATGTCATCTAAAAGTTCATGTGTATTCTATATTTACCTCGATTACTTTTGATACCAGTTTAGCAACAACATGAAAGTTGGAGAGTATCATGAAAAGTTTGTGTTTTTTCATGCTTCAATGATTTCTTTATATGCATATATTGAATTATCTGATGTATCATTGTATAAAGTGGCCTCAAATAAAGGTAAGTGGTTTTATCTTTAACAACACGTTATTCATAATTTGATTTTTGATTTATCTAATAGCATGTCATATTTCTTCTATTTGCAGAAAGCCTACATCAAAGAGGCGCTAGGCTTTCCTTTATTCGAATGTAGCTTGATTCCAAGCCGTTATGTAAGATCTTTCGGATGCATATCGGCATTTTTATGTTGGTTCTTTGCGTGTTTTGTTAGGGGGTGTTTGGATTAGCTTATTTTCCTGGCTTATGCACATAAAAAATGCAATTATAAGAACACCAATCACCTATCAGTTTTCTTTTTGTATGAAAAGTTAACTACGATATAGAGCACTGGTCCCTAGAATGTCATTTGAACCTATACCTTTTGTTACTCCTGACCTAAGACCAAGCCCAAGAAGGTGTCATGTTTCATCTACAACCAAAGTCTCAACATCGATCATGTGGTGCAGTTTTGGTTTCACTTGGTCGTTTATTACAAAACATCGGATGTGATATATCTGGACCAGTCTCACCTAAGCTGTAAGCACGGCTTGCTTTACGGTATCGCTTACCATAACACTGTTTGTTATAATATTCATCAAATATGATTCTTTTACGGCTGATTGGATATTTATATGTGATTTTATAGATGTATAAGTATCTTAATGGGTGTTTGGCTAAGCTTAAGTAAGGTGCTTATTAGCTTATTCTATTATCAAAATGCTATACTTTTAGTATAAAACTTCTAACAAGGTGCTTATTAACTTTTGGAATACCAAAAAGAGTTACGCTAAAGCCCCTTAAAAATGTGTTTTTGACATGGTATAATTTAGTCCAAATATGCTCTTGGGTGCGTGAGGTTTTGGAAAGGTGCACTTAGGTTGTCTTTACCAGAACACGTTTGCCTTTTCATTATCGAGTAGGAGCTTATGTTGTTGTTACAGGGCTCACTAAAGAAAGCATATAAGACCATGCTAAATGGCAGGAAGTATTGGTAATTGTGTATTAACTGATGCTTTACGGATCCTAAAACTGAGTAGGCAAGGACATAGCATTTGAAAGATGTGAATGAGTACAATATAGCTATCTGATTATAGACATAATAGATTGGTGTTTCTAATACAAAGATGCGGTAAAATAAATTATGGATTGTTTTAGCGACTTCTATTATTAGACAGATGCAAGTTTCTTAGCTTCTTTACTTATGTAACTTAAATGTTTATAGGATTTTAAATTTTATGATGAACTTATATTAATGTTTTAGGATTTTCACAAATACAAACATATCTAATCAGCAATACATTCATGTTTTATGGGCATTCCATTTTGTTCTTTTTGCAGTTTAGGACATTACATGCCTTTCATATTTTTAGTAAGATAATGGGTATGAGTCAAAATACAGGTATGACGTAAAAGGTGCAGTACTTAGAGCAAGAGCAAATCCTGAAGCTTTGCTTAAAGGATTTGAAGTATGTCTTGCAGCTCAAGTGCAACCTCCTATCGATACTTAATCGGCCATTGTGGGGTCTGCTAATGGAAACGTAAGGCGATTAAATACAGAATCTCTTTAGCTTTGAGTTATAAGCATGAATTAATGCATATAGTATAAGATGACATATGATCAAGTGTGTAAGAGATATGCAGTGCTTATGGGTTACAATTTCTTAGCATGAATTGAATTCAGGGGACATGGTTCTTCTATATAATTTATTTATTATAGTTAGTTGAATTTACTTTCCCTTTCGTTTTCCTCAAAGTAATATACATGGCTGGGATGCTACATATGTGAATTCAGTAGAGTTTGGGTGTCTTTACGGTTATTGTTGACAAGTGATTCACCATGGTGGGATCAGTAAGAAGGAAAATGGTTATTGTTTGTTTAATATATTTTTAATTGTAAAGGTATACAAATGGAATTTTTTTTCCTTATTGTTTCAAGAATCAATCATACGCCATAAGTTATAACTTGAGAATAGTCAAACTTCTTTATAGATTAGGAACTACTATTATTTTTGTAAGCAAAACATGACTGTTATCAAGTTAACTTTGTACAAAGTAGAGTATCAAAATGATAAATTTTAGGAAGTCTGTCAGTATCGTCTATTAAATTTTGTGTACGTAAATAATGAGCTTGCGCTTATGTCTAAAACAAAGAAAACCAAAGCCCGAACGTCTCGCCATAGATGGTAAAATTGACAATAGGGTCATACCAAAAATGGGGCAAATTAAATCAAGGATAGCAACGACTACTTTTTGTTCCTTAGTTATTGTGTTCTCTCGAGCATCTTCTATAAATTTTCCCTATATGATAACCTACTCGAGAAAGATATCTAGATGAAAATTTTTAAGAATCAAAAAAACTTACACGCTGATCCGCATAAGCAAACCCTTAATTTCCAACAAAACTAAGCATGGTCCATCGCATGGGTTTGAACGACTCATTATACATAAAAGTTATGTTTTCTATAAGGTTATTTAAGTAATTATATTTATTAAATACTTTCTAGTATAACTTCTCTTCAAATCATCCCACTTTTGGGAAGAAATTTTTGGAGAGAAATTTAACCAAATTTACCCTCCTCTTCTTTTCTCTTCTCTCATGTAAATAACTCTGGAACATGAATTTATTTTGTTTTCTATCCACTTCTCTCCTTTTCTTTCAAAAACAAAACTCAGGAACGCAACGTAAAGCTTTTTTTTCTTACATCCTCCTCTTTTCTTTCCAACTCGGGAACATAAGAAAAAAAATCATTTCTTATTCCTCTCCCCTTCACTTTTCTCTTTTTCCCCCTCCATATCTCTTCTTTATGTTTTATACTCGACAACAAAGTGAGTGTCCAATTTAACTTTTCAGAATCAAACTGGTTCAACTTTGACCTTAACTATTTTTATGTGTGTTGTATATATTGATGCAAAATATATGAATGATTGGGTTTTAAGTGTATTTTTCATCCATGTAACTTTGATCAAGTTTTATATAACAAAAAAATAATATTTAAGGTCAAAGTTGAATCAATTTAACTTTAAAAAGTTAAAATGAACACTTATTTTTGGACAGAGGGGGTATCACTTTAGAGCAGAAAGTAAAGTGTTGTTATCTCATCATTTTTACTCATAACTTCATAATCTATCGCATCATACACAAAAAAACCATTCCCTCCTATAATATGAGAATCTGATGTCATGGGACTTTTCTGTACCCTAAGTTTACAAAAAGGAAAAGAATTTTTTTACCGGACCTCTCGGTTGGTGGGGACGGCACAAAAACACCACCCATGGTGTGTGTCAGGCGTTTTGGGGACGGCGCGACATGAAAACGCAGGGTACCTTGCCCTCTTAGGATCAAACGAGAATACATCTTAAAATGAGAATGATAATAAATAACTATAATCTCGCATTATAGATGCATCAACTTAAATTAGACACATCCTTGGTTTTTTATATGCACCATAATATATATTCTATTTAAAAGTTAGTAAATTAGACGCATTTCATCATGTTAGGCAAATCCTATACATGTTTGTCCTACGCAGTTTAATTTGTTGTTAGTACTACTTTGCATCATTTTCAAAACTAGTTAAGATGAATATAAATAAATACACATGCCTCTAATTCAAGTAGATTGCAGTGGGGTTATAGTTATTTATTATCATTCTCATTTTAATTTTTCTTATCATTGAATCCACACCCTAATTACTATTACGATTGACTGATGTTAGTTGAGCGTTACGTTAACACTTACGCAATTATTCCGTTGCTCACTTTGTTATTAGTTTTACCTCGTAATGGTTAGAGCCTACCGTTAACAACTTTTAGGAATGAAAGCAATTTTTTTTGCTCGGCATGAGGACCCCAAGGACCTTGCCACAACTTAATTTTGAGCTTCACGCAGTGGTGATATTGAGACACCTCAATGTTGAGCTAGGTGATGTCGAGTGTTTCTAACCCATTTCAGGTGGTCTAACTTAGATATACGTGTTTTGGATCGTGTTTGCAAAAAAGTTATGTAGGATAGACGTGTTTTGGATCGTGTTTGCAAACATTTTATGTGTTTTTAATACATGGTTTTCAGAAGTTTTGTTGTAACTTGATTTTTAAAGCTGTGTTTTCTTTATAATAAAACGCACATGGTTATTGTTATCAAATGATGTGTCAAGTATTATGGTATTGAAAATTTTATTTTCACAAGTCCATTATGACATAGTAAGCTTGTATAAGCCAAAATATTTCAAAATAAGCCACAGAAAAAAGCTTATGAAACATAAGTCGAAAATCAAATAAGCTATAAACCGGCTATATAAGCCGGTCAAAATATTAAAAACATGAAATTCGTTGCTCACTTTGTTATTAGTTTTACCTTTTAATAGTTAGTGGCTTACCAGCCTACCATTAACAACTTTTAGGGTTAAAGACAAAAAAAAGTATTCATTTGTTTTTTGCATAGCATAAGGACCTCAAGGAACCTTGTCACAACCTAATGTCAAGCTTCACGCACTGGTGACATTGTTGAGCCACCTTAATATTGAGCTAGGTGACGTCGAGCGTTTTTAGCCCATTTTGAGTGGTCCAAGTGGGATAGATGTGTTTTGGATCGTGTTTGTGAAGAAAACACAACTATAAGAAATCAAGTTGGAAAACGTGGTTTTAAAATATAGTGTTTGGGTTTGATTATGCTGTTTAATATCGCAATAATCAAATAATCAGTTTTTTAAGTGTTTGGCAAATCAAATTATATATAGAATTAAAAGCTAAATGACTAAAATAGACATTTGTTATAACATTTCATTTTTTAATTTTTTATATATAAAGAATGAATTCGTAAGCCAGCAACACGTTTTTATTTCCATTAAAGTATTAAACTACTCTTATCCTTGTCTTTTTTTTCCATCAACCCCAGCCACTCTTATGCCTTCATTCACTTTTTACCTGCAAAACCTAAAATCATATTGGTCTTAATCCATTTACCACCTCCATTCTTATATATGATATACATATAAACTACCACCATCAGTTTGTTAAAAACTTGACTATAAACATACACATGTATCGTTTGATACTTTATTTGATCGATTATGAATCCGGTTCCAACAAAAAGATCACAAGTTTGTTGTTTTCATATGTTTATTTGTGTTGTTACATTGGCATTTGTTTGATATATGAAAGATCAGCGACACAAGTTTAATAAACAAAGAACCAAGGGTAGTTATGTGATTTTGTCATAAAGAGAAAACCACGTTATCAAAAAGCAGGTGTTTACCTACTTATCCAAAATCACGTTTTGATGAGCTCCAAACGCAAATAATCAAATTTTCACTTTTACTATCCAAACACTATCAACTAGATTATTGCGATTTCACAACTCAATAATCAGATAATATGGGTTCAAACGCAATCCCAAACGCCCCCTTATAATCACCCCGAGACATATTTTTTAACGAACACTAAATAAAATACGGGTATTTTTTTAGCAATTAAGTTCTCATAGCGTTTCACGAAGTGTTAGACCATACAAATGCCTTATAAACTTGTGGATTTAGTCAATTAACAAGCATCTCAATTAGAGGTGGCAAAACGGGCGGGCAGGCGGGCACGGGCACCGGGCAAAACGGGCAACGGGCTAAAACGGGCACGGGCTAAAACGGGCACGGGCCAAAAAAGGCACGGGCTAAAACAGGCACGGGCCAAACGGGCACTTATGAGATAAATGGGCTTTTGGGCGAATCTTATTTATTTAATTCTTTTTACGTTTTCGCCGGTTTTTTTACGAGTTCGCCCGTTTTTTTACGATTTCGTATGTTTTTTACGATTTCGTCAGTTTTTTAACGTTATCGTCCGTTTTTTTACGTTTTCGTCCGTTTTTTTTACGATTTTGTCAGTTTTGTTACGATTTCGTCCGTTTTCATACGATTTCGTCCTTTTTTTACGATTTCGTCCGTTTTTTTACGATTTCGTCAGTTTTGTTACGATTTCGTCCGTTTTGTTACGATTTCGTCAGTTTTGTTACGATTTCGTCCGTTTTGTTACGATTTCGTCAGTTTTGTTACGATTTCGTCCCCTTTTTTTCGATTTCGTCCGTTTTTTTACGATTTCGTACGCTTTTTACGATTTTGTCAGTTTTGTTACGTTTTCGTCCGTTTTTTACGATTTCGCCTGTTTTTTACGATTTCGCCCGTTTTTTTACGATTTCGTCAGTTATTTTACGATTTCGTCATTTCTTTTACGTTTTCGTCAGTTTTTTACGTTTTCGTCCTTTTTTTACGATTTCACTCGTTGTTTTACGATTTCGTCAGTTTTGTTACGATTTCGTCCGTTTTTTTACGATTTCATCCGTTTTTTTAAGATTTCGTCAGTTTTGTTACGATTTCATCCGTTTTGTTACGATTTCGTTAGTTTTGTTACGATTTCATCCGGTTTTTTTGATTTAGTTCGTTTTTTACGATTTCGTATGTTTTTTACAATTTCGTCAGTTTTGTTACGTTTTATTCTGTTTTTTTACGATTTCGCTCGTTTTTTTAACGATTTCGTCATTTTTTTTACGATTTCGTCAGTTCTTTTACGTTTTCGTCAGTTTTTTTACGTTTTCGTCTCTTTTTTTTCGATTTCACTCGTTTTTTTACGATTTCGTCAGTTTTGTTACGATTTCGTCAGTTTTTTTACGATTTCGTCCGTTTTCATACGATTTCGTCTGTTTTTTTACGATTTCGTCCGTTTTTTTACGATTTCGTCAGTTTTGTTACGATTTCGTCCTTTTTTTTACGATTTCACTCTTTTTTACGATTTCGTCAGTTTTGTACGTTTTCGTCTGTTTTTTACGTGTACGTCTGTTTTTTACGTTTTCGTTTGTTTTTTTACGTTTTCGTCTGTTTTTTTACGTGTTCGTCCGTTTTGTACGATTTCGCCTGTTTTTTTACGATTTCGTTCGTTTTTCATTATTTTTTCTGTTTTTTTACTATCTCGCCTTTTTTACGATTTTGTCATTTTTTTACGATTTCGCCCGTTTTTTTACGATTTCGTCAGTTTTTTACGTTAAGAAAACCAGATGAAATCGTTAAAACCAGACGAAATCATTAAAACCATACGAAATCGTTAAAACCATACGAAATCGTAAAAAACGACAAAAACGGATGAAAACGTAAAAAAAGAGCAAAAACGTAAAAAAAACTAACGAAATTGTAAAAAAACTGACGAAAGCATAAAAAAACTGACAAAATCGTAAAAAACATCAGAATCGTAAAAAACAGACGAAAACGTAAAAAAACTAACGAAAACGTAAAAAAAATGCGGAAATCGTAAAAAAAGACCAAATCTTTAAAAAATGGACGAAATCGTAAAAAAGCTGACGAAAACGTAAAAAAACTGACGAAAATTTAAAAAAACTGGCGAAATCGTAAAAAAACTGACGAAATCGTAAAAAACTAACGAAATCGTAAAAAAACGAGCAAAATTGTAAAAAACGGATGAAAACGTAAAAAAACTGACGAAAACGTAAAAAACTGACGAAATAGTAAAAAAACTGACAAAATCGTAAAAAAAACGGGCGGAATCGTAAAAAACGAACGAAAACGTAAAAAACTGACGAAATCGTAAAAAAACTGACGAAAACGTAAATTTAACTGACGAAAACGTAAAAAAACTGATGAAATCGTAAAAAACTGACAAAATCGTAAAAAACGAGCGAAATCGTAAAAAACGGACGAAAACGTTAAAAAATTGACGAAAACGTAAAAAAACTGACGAAATCATAAAAAAACTGACGAAATCGTAAAAAACGGACGAAATCATAAAAAAGGGCGAAATCGTAAAAAAACGAGCTAAATCGTAAAAAACGGACGAAAACTTAAAAAACCTGACGAAAACATACAAAAACATATAAATCAAAGATAATAATACGTGTTTCAAAGCTGAAAAGTGACGGGCAAAAACAACTATTAAATAAAGAAGACCCGCCGGGTAGCCCATTTAGTGTTTTACATGTGCCCATAAGCGCCCATTTAGTGTTTTAAATGTGCCTATAAGCGCCCATTTGATGTTTTACATGTGCCCATAAGCGCCCATCAATAATAATTTGATGGGCAAAAAGTGCCCATAACTTTTAAAAAGGTGCTAAAAAGAGCCCATGAATTACCAAATGGGCAAGATTTGCCACCTCTAATCTCAATAATCTAGTGACGTTGTGATCATTCCCCTTTTATTTTCCGTTCAAATCATATTCAGTGTAACGTATTTTTCCTTTTTCTTTATGCTTTCTTTCAAACGTTCACAACACATTATATCTATTTCTTTTTCTTCCACCATTTTCTTGTTGGAAAACATAATCTCACCTTCTAAAGGTAAAAATAAATAAATCATGTCGGGACGTGCGTTGATAGTAACCTGAATCGAAAAGAGTTGCAAAGGAAGGGTAGTGTTTACGTGCGAGTTTAAGCGTCGTAAACCTTCCTCGCGAACCCT
>BQNB010053952.1:0-17968 GCA_026074375.1 Tanacetum coccineum | reverse complement strand
AATAGGAAAGAATAGCTATGGATTTTGTGACTAAGTTTCCTAGGACTAGTAGTGGGCATGCTACAATTTAGGTCATTGTGGACCGATTGACTAAGTCTGCTTATTTTCTACCTATGCGTGAGGATTATAAGATGGATAGATTGGCTAGATTATATTTGAATGAAATAGTTGCTAGACATGGTGTGCCGATCTCGATCATATCAGATCGTGATAGTCGTTTCACATCAAGGTTTTGGAAATCAATGCAAGAGGCATTAGAAACCCGTTTAGACATGAGTACGGCTTACCACCCTCAGATCGACGGTCAGAGTGAGCGTACTATTCACACTTTGGAAGACATGCTTAGAGCGTGCGTCTTGGACTTCAGGGGAAGTTAGGATGTTTATCTTCCGTTGGTTGAGTTTTCATATAACAATAGTTATCATTCTAGTGTGAGATGTGCTCCGTTTGAGGCATTGTATGGTAGAAAGTGTCGTTCGCCAATTATGTAGGGTGAGGTTGGAAAAGGTCAATTGACAGGACCTGAGTTAGTGAAAAAGACTACTGAGAAGATCTAGCAGATTAAGGATAGACTTAAGGCTGCGCGTGATCGTCAGAAAAGTTATGCTGATAAGAGGAGGAAGCCTCTAGAGTTTAGTGTAGGTGACTATGTTTTGCTCAAAGTGTTGCCTTGGAAAGGTGTGGTACGCTTTGGGAAGAAAGGGAAACTAGCACCTAGATTTGTTGGACCTTTTGAGATTATTAAGAAAATAGGCCCAGTAGCCTACAGGTTAGATTTGCCTGAGGAAGTTAGATGGTGTTCATGACACGTTCCACGTGTCAAACCTTAAGAAGTGTTTGGCTTATCCAACACTGCAAGTGCCCTTGGATTAGATCAAAGTTGATGCCAAGTTGAATTTTGTGGAAGAGCCTGTGGAAATTTTAGAAAGAGAGTTCAAGAAGCTGAAGCGTAGTAGGATTGCCATCGTCAAGGTTCGGTGGAATTCAAAACGTGGTCCTGAATTCACGTAGGAACGTGAAGACCAAATGAAACTTAAGTACCTGCATTTGTTTAGTAATGACAGTAGTTGAATTTTGGGTTCGAAATTCTATTAAGGGGGTAGAATGTAACCTTTTCCCTTTTTGTGCTCTGAATATTTCATTTTTATTCCTTTGACTATTTGACGTTTGTCAGTTTATTCAGTTATTGTACCGTGTTGACGGTGGTGATTTCATTGAGAATTATGATAATTTATGGTTATTTGTGAATAATAGTCCTTTTTAGAGGTTATTATTATGTTAGTTAAGTTCCGGGTGGTTGACCCGTGAATTTTCGAGAAATGCCGAAAAACGAATCCTGACACGTCCGTTAATGTGCAAATGAGTTTTGAAGGGTTTAAAGTGTAAATATGTCGTGTAAATACTCTAGGTTAATGGAAAAGTATTTTTAAAGTGAATAAAAATGCTAATTAACTTCGAGAAATATTTTGCGATCGAGTTTTATGAGTTTTTAAGTGATTTCGGCACGAAAAGAAAGACCCGAACCCCTCTTGGATTCCATAATCGGATGAGTAAGAGCCTAGGAGACAAGATGGCTACTTTCTAGCAAGGATGTCTAAACATGCTTAGTACTAATATTCCTTCCACTAACATCTTCATTCATTAATCTCATTTTTAAAAAAATAAAACACACACATAAGTGTGTGTATATATGTGTGCGTCCGAAATAAGCCACCAAACAAACCCTTATATTTTTCAACTTTAATCAAGATCGTGGTGATATAGAGTATTTCCGGGTTGATTCTAATAGTCGGGTATTCATTTAAACAACATTTGGGTTGTCCGGTTCGCGTCGAAATTTATAATTTTGAAGACTTTCTTGTAAGTTTCTAAATTTAAATTTCATTTGTCCTTTTGGGTTTATATTGATGCATAGATGTTAGTTGTACAAGTTGATCGTCGTAAAAATCAATTTTTGGAAACGAAACGGACATATAGGGTGCGTTTGGGGTTCGAATAAAATGAGACAAGGATAAGGTTTTGTTAGTTTTGATATTGTGGTCGTGATGGTTGAAAAACATATATTGCTAGATAGCTTATTTTGAAAATTAGCTTGTATAGCTTATTTTGTGGGCTTTTCGTGGCTTATTTTGAGCTTATATGCTCTCGGCTTATTTTGGAATCACAAGGGAGGTGATTTTGATTATTTACGTGGTATGGCGTATACTCGTGGACTATTTTTATAGCTTATGGTGTTAACCAAATACTATACGTAGCATACTAACTTATTTTTAAGCTTACAGACTTGATTTTTGGAGCTCTTGGGCTCACGACCCATTAGGCACAAATAAGCCATGGCTTATTTGATGGCTTATTGTGGTCCACGTTATTTTCTACTTATTAGTATGAACTTATATATATAAATGGACTTTAGTTTTGGGTTTAGAACGTGTTTTGGACTTATAAATACCTTAATAGACCCTTGTTGGGCCTTAAAGCCCAATAAGCGTAATTTAGTCGTTTTAAGAGTTTTTGACGGACTTTTGAAAGTGAAATGTATTTACGAAGTGATATTGAACGTTATTTTGGGAAAAACTTTTTAGTAAACGTTAAAGATTTAAACGTTAAAGATTGAGATTTTGGAATTTTGTTAAAAAGTGTCAAAATGGTGAAAAATGTTAAAATTAAGGTTTAAAACCTTGGAAAACGTTATATAAACGTACAGGTAATGTCAAAATTTCGTAAAAATTTTATACTTAAATTTTTTTACTTAAGAACATGATTTTGGTTTTAAATAATAAAATATTATTTTATTATTTTATTTATTTAATAAATTCACTAAAAGACGAAAAATATGATTTTTCTTGAAACTTCTCTAATATGTTTATTATGAGTAAACGTTTTATTTTCAACCATATTATGATTATTTTTACGGTAACTAAGGTTACCGAATGGACTTATCAGGATATATTTATAATTATTTATTATAAATATTTACTTATATTACTTATCTATTTTCTTTAAATACTATAAGTATGTATCGTTGAGATATCAGATTGATATAATTGTTGGGATAGGTCGTCAACCATCACACCACTAAATTGTTACGGGTAATTGTATAACGCATCTAACCTCTATGCATCAAACATAAAAATTGTTTTGGAAATGAATGATTAAAATGAGACATTAACTGGACTAGGTCGTGTGCGGACGTCGTTGCATTTACTTGTGTGATTGAAATTTGGTTGCTTAAGACTTGCTTGAGGTGAGTTCTTCGTAGCCTAATTTTTCTACTGTTTTTCTGTTGAGGGAAAATGATACTCAAATGTGTTTTGAACTGTTTTCTTTTGAACTGTGCAAAACGTGGTTTTGTTTTTGGGACAATTATGTGCTTATGATTGGTATGTTAATATATGTGATGTAACTTTACTTGCATGTACTTTATTTGGCATGTTAAGGGTTGTGATTTTACTTGCGTGTACTGTGTTTGGCACGGCAAGGGTGATTGGTAAGAAATTGCCATGTCTAGTGTGATTTTACTTGTGTGTACTG
Organism: Tanacetum coccineum; assembly: GCA_026074375.1. Taxonomy (NCBI): domain Eukaryota; kingdom Viridiplantae; phylum Streptophyta; class Magnoliopsida; order Asterales; family Asteraceae; genus Tanacetum; species Tanacetum coccineum. The sequence continues at coordinate 14,437 of BQNB010053952.1, read as the reverse complement.
TGTTTGGCACGGCAAGGGTAATTAACAAGGAATTGCCATGTCTATTGTAGTCCTGCCATAATATAGTGCTCCAGCTGGTAGGCCCTTTAGGTGTGTAAGTGACATATTGTGTTTTCATGACTAGCGAGGATGCTAAGGCATGGTGATCGACTAGCGAGGATGCTAGGTCGTGTTACATGATTAGCGAGGATGCTAAGTCATGGATGATTTACATATATTCACTATCATATTGCACTATTGTCCACTGTTTTGAGATATTGACACAACTTTTGGGTTTAGGGTAAAACCTACGAGCTCATCAACATTATTGTTGACGTTTTCGAGTATTATTTTCAGGTGAAGTGAAAGATGAATAGGTTGGTGATATGTGATAGCAGGCTTAGGAGTATCCCATGTGGGTTTTCATGTGAAGCCTTGCTTGTTTATTTGTTTGGCTATTAGTATTTGGAAGTTTTGATTTAAGTTTGGATTTGGATCCTTGTGTGGGCATTTCAAATTGTAAAAGATTATGGATTTGGTTATGATTTGGGACATCACTCGAGATTTGTTCGAGGTTGATGGTCTTCGTAACACTTGAAGTTTATGCATTGTAGTTTTTCTCTATATTGTATCTTGTGTTATGATTGATCATTATGTTGCATTCCCGAGTTTTCGCCATTGTCGAGGTGTGACAGTTATAGAGGTTCTTACATAGGTTATAGAAAGTATATTTTGGTTGAGTTAGAAATGGTTTGGGTTGAAGAAGTTTGATCAAGTTTGGTTGGTTATTATTGTTGTTAGATCATCCATCTCATTTCTTCTTGTAAGATTAATTGTTTCTATGTACATTTTTATTTTCCTTAGTAAATTATTATACCTTTCTTGTACTTCGGTATTTAAGATGTATTTTTTCAACTTTATTGAATATTGTATATTATGGCATTGTACAATAAAATAATTTGGGCTCGAAAACTTGATAAAGTGGATGTTGCAACATTTATTTCAAGGACAGATTTTGACAGTATGTTTAGGAGGAAATATGGAAATTTAAGTATCGTGGTGATCTGGAAAAAAATACAAAGGGACCTAGGTCTATTTCTTAGCTTCATTTTGCCGAGTGGAAACAGTCCATGTCCTGAAAGCCTGATGATTTTTATAGAAAATAACCTGAAAGTTGTCAGAAATTGAACACAAATTTTTTCATGTGGACTATAACTCCAAAAATTTGTATGAAAGTTTGATTCTTAAAATTCCTTACTATATTATATATATATATATATATATAATATATAATATATATATATATATATATATATATATATATATATATATATATAAATATATAATATAATTGATTTGAAATTTCCCTACTATATATATAATATATGTAAATATATAATAAGTATTCCCAAAATATCAATTAAGAAGAGAGGGAGTATTCCGTAAGGCTTCTAAGAGATTACTTTTATCCAAAGTAAAATCCAAAACCTTCCCGGGTCGTTTCCTGATGAGGCGTGAATTGAAAATCGAGATTAAGTTCATGATTGCGTGTTTGAATGATTCAATGATTTTTTTATTCTAATTCTATTTCTACAAATAATATGCAAAATCAAATACAAGCAAGCTAAAGACGAAAGCAATTAAAGTTAAATCACGAAAAACGATAACGGGATCAAAACTCGAGCTTTTAAAAACCTAAATTCTAAAATTTTAACCCTACAAATGCAAATTTAATTTTTAAATGTCCTAAATGATAAAAGAATTTTTTTTTAAAAATATTATATTTTTTTGACTTTTATTTTATTTATTATGAATTAAAAACTGATTTAATCTAAAAAATTAATTAAAAATACTAAACTAATTTGGAAAATTCTAAAAATTCAGGAAAAGTACTTTGCACAATTATAATCCTATGAAAAATAAAATTAGCCCATCAGCTTATTTGAATAAGCTAGAAATAAGTAGAAAATGGCTGAAAGCTTAAAGGGGGGGGGAAAGGTGTTAAATATTAAATTTGGTGAAGTATAATCGAAAAAGTCCCAAGGGCGAGTGGTAGTGGAGTGTGTGTGTAAAACGTTTGGGAGTTAAGGTTGAGGTCCCGGGTTCGAAACTAGGGCCTCCCTATACTCACAAATGTTTTTATTTTTTTGAAAATTCTTTTTGCAAAAGCTTCTAATAAGCTAAATTACCAACTTTAACAAAAACACTTCTTATAAAAACCACAAATAAGCACATAAATAAGCTACTCCAAGTTGACAGATTGGCTTATTATAACTAGGTGACTTAAAAACTAATCTATTTGATCTTTTAAGACTAAATAAGCTATAAGAAATGCAAATAAGCTGAAAACAACCTTGCCCCTAGACCTAATAAGCACAAGTAACTAAAAATAAGCAAGTTAAAATAAGCAAAAAAGCAATAAAAGCATTGAGACAGATTTGGATAAAAACTTAAGGGCTCTTTAGCTAAAACTGATTTAGCTCAAAATGCTCAAATTAGCTAACACCAAAACTTAATAAACCAACTAATCCTAAAAACAGCCTTAATAAGCTAATCTAAACTAAAAACAAGCAAATCCATAAGGCTGAGAGCTTAAAAATCAAATAAGCTTTTTCTTGGGCTAAGAGTTATGAAACAGCCTACAAGGGCACTTTTAAGCTATAAATTAAGCTAGTAGACCAATAAGCTAAGCCTTAAAAACTTCAAACAGATTAAGATTAACATACAAACTACTAGAATAAGCAAAAATCAAGCAATTAGGATAACTAATGAGCTAGAAAAGCAAGGAGCAAAAAGGTCAGTATATGCTGATCACAATCAGTATATATTGAGCCTTGATTTTGACAAATGCTAATTTTAGCCCTAAATTCAGATATGAAAATAAGCTCTAAACCCTAAAATAAGCTCAAACAGATTGAGCCTATACTACAAACTACTTGTGCTATCAATTTCAAATCCTAAAACTAACATCAACTAATCTAAATTTGCTATTAAAATTAGACTTTTAGACTAAAAAAATGAAACTTAAAGACTTGACAGATTTTTACTTGAAACACAGGTTGAGCTTATACACCAAAGAGCTTATGTTATGAGTTTCAAAACATAAAACATCTATTAACTACCCTAAATTTAAGATTGAAAATATGGGACCTACACCCAATTAGCAACATAACTAAACTTATTGACAATTTTATACCAATACTACACTGACAAATGGACACTATTAACAAACATGTTTCTCTACTGCATTTTGAACTTAAAACAAGAAAGAAAACAACACTTAAAAGATCCTAATCAAGATCTAAGCAAATAAGCTGTGTATTAATCCCTTATGACCACAGATTCAAGCCATGACTACTAAAAACCTTAAAAATGAATTTTAAACTTTGTAAACTTATAAAAATAGATTTATAAGCTTAGTTTAAACTTATCAAACTTGGCTTAAGGGTCAAATGGTTATCAAACTAGAATCTATGTTGAATCACCATTTAGCGGGGCTACTAGGGCTTGGGTCTCTCTCTTGGGCGGGGCATCAAGTACATGTATCTTTACCGATTAACCAATTTCTAAACGCTGATTAACTAACAAACTTAAGGCTTTTTAAGCAACTTGCAACAACTGATAAGCACTAATAAATAAGCAACAACAATAGCAGTTTTAACTAAAAAAGTGATAGATTTGACTAAATCTTGAACTAAGAGTCTACAAACTATAAACTAGCATCAATAAGCAATAACAAACATAATTAAGCATGAATAAGCATAAACAAACAATAAATAAGCAGTAAATAAGCAATAAGCACTTTTTAAGCTAAAAATGAAAAGGATAGAGAACCTTGCCCTTTGCTCTAAACAAGGGCAAATAAGCTCTTAAGAGCTTTGTCTACAAGCTCTAGCTTGTTTAAAACAAGCTAGTAAAAACCCACAAGCCCTTCCAAATCTGGCTTGTCATCCAAAATAGCTTTTGAGTGACTTTTGAGTAAATTTAACTTAAAACACTATAAGCTATAGACAAACTTATATTGCTTAAGTAAACAGCTTAAGTAAAAGATAAAAAGAGCTTATGTGAGCTTAACAAATGTTTTTGAAACATAAATTGCATTAACTTAAAAACAGAATTTTACATAAAAACATGAATTTCATTAAACTTAAAATCTGAGTACAAAGCTTTTAAAAAGAAGTACAATAAGCTAAACAAACTTAATATAAGCTGAAAGATAAAAAACTGGCTGCCTTAAGGGCTTACAAGAGTCCTATTTATAGAAAAATCAAAGTCTTGGGTCTTGGCCTTGTGCTTCTTCTGTGAGTGAGATGAGAGGTGTGTTTCCTGTGTGAGTGAGCTCGAAATCATCATTTAAGCCATTGAATTTTCTTGGTCACCAAGTAGTATAATCTGAGCCCTTGATTCTTTGTCTTGTTCATCAACCAATAAGAATTCATGGGATTGCCAATGTAGAATTGGCTATTTATGAAGTGAGGTTGAGGGATAGTGATGGGTTTGTTTGTTGGAGCAGGGGTTGAGGTGAGAGAGATGATGAACAGTGACGTTTGGCTTTGGCGGGAAAATAGGTTTGACTGGGTTTTGGGATAACAGGTTAACGGGTGTTAGTCATAAGGGACTAACCATGTTATTGGCTAAAGACTAGCTTTGTTAGTCCATAAGGACTAACGGTGTAAAAACCCCAGGGACTAATGGTGCAAAAAGGGTTAAGGGTGTATGGTGTTTGGTTCATGGGCTTATATGTTTGGGCCGGTTTAAGTGGTTTTGGATTTGGGCCTTTATAAGTGATTTAGGCTTATAACATGGGCTTTTAATTTAATAATTAAGCTTAATGGGCTGACTCGGCCCATTAATTTGGGTGTAGGTTGGCCCATTTAAGATGCTTATGTCCTCGGCTTCGATCATTGACTTTGACTTTAATTTTTCATGCTCTATCCATTCTCGTGCTCGGTTTTGTCGGTTTTGGCTTCATTTTTGTCCTTTTGTGAATATCCGTTACCTGTACAGTATACAAAGCAAAACAAACATATATTTGGCATTTTATGTCCGTTTTTGGCCATTTAGGCTCGTTTTAATAGGTAAAAGGTATGTGTAATTAAGCACATACCAAAAGTCACTAATTTAGTAAAACTAAAACTTGTAGATAACAGGCTAACTTAAATTTTGGCATTTAATTCGGCCCTAACGGATGTACGGTTTGGGAGATACGTTTGTTTTCCCGAGGCAGTAAAAATCTGTGAAAATCATGGATTTTGGACTTGTTAGAAAATCGACCATATTACCTTATTTTTACAAAAACTAAGGTGGTCGGACCAACATATCAGGAAAATAGACTCGTTTGCCTTTCCGTAGGTGTAAGAACCGAACCGAGACCATTTACGGATTAGGAGATACAGACCTGTGAATTTAGATAAAACCAAAAATTTTGGACAGCCATATGTTATTGGGCTTATAAGAAATAAATTAGACACTTGAGGTTGGTTTAAAATGTAAATTTTGAATACTTGTTTTGGGCTTATAAACACTAATATGGATACTTGTTTTAGGCTTATAAATATTCAGGGTGCGTTTGGTATCCCCCTTTCAATATCAAGTAATGGAATGAAGTTGAAAAGTTGTTGTTTGGTACACACTTTGAATCAAAATGTTATGGAATCATCATTAAAACTCATTCCATGGTGTGCTAGTGGGTTTTAAGTAATTCCTTGTACTTCATAGTGTTCAAAAAAATATAAGCCACACATTTATCATTTTCTTTTACTATTCAACATTTCTTTCTTAACAAGACTAGTATCTAGACTCACGGACCTCGGATTTCAACAATACAAAAACCCTTGGATTTTACCGTTTATACATAAACTCACAACTTAAAACAAAATAGTCTTAGTTCAAAAGCATATTTAAATTTAAGAAAAAGAGATTTTCCCTATTTTTATTAAATCACATTTATTACACTTAATATAATTACACACCCTTTAAACTAAGGAAATCCTTGACCTTTTAGAAGGCTGCAACATCGGTTGTGAGCCGGCAAGATGCAGCAAACTTTTATCAGTCTCGGATAATTACTATGTGCCTTATTTAGAAGACTGCAACATCGGTTGTGAGCTGGCAAGATACAGTAAACTTTTATTAGCCCACAGTTTTTATTATTATTATTACCTCATTTTTTATTTTTTTTCAACACTTTATATTACCATGATATAGAAAAAAATTCTTTTTAGAACATTTAAGTATAAATTTAAACTAAGACTAAAATTATTGATATCGACCATACTTCAAAAATCGTTGATATAAGTTTAATTTTCAAAGAGAGCACGTATTATTAGTCTTGTTAGAAGCTTATGGGAGAGAAAAGCCACAAACTACACTTATGAGCTCTTAAGATTTCCAACTAATCCTTGTTTAGCATCTAACTCATAATTAACTCTATCATTTCTCGTTCTTTGCAAATTTAAAATCTTTAATAAAAAGATCCGCAATTGCTTAGTCTAAAAGTTAAGGGGACATGCCTAAGCTTCAACACGCTCGATGAGTCAAAATTTATTCTTATTCTAACCCTGCAGGAAAGTCAAACATTGTGAGTAAAACACTATTTTGTTTTAAAATTTTTTAATTTTTTCAATTTTTGGTATTTTGGTGGTAAAAACGAATTACGTGAAAACAACCGACTCGCAGGCACAATCAAATCGTAAGAATCCCCGCCAAACTAGAATTGAAACATTGCGCTTATGTTTTAAGAGGGTCTTTAAGTAAATCTAAGCCGTTTATTAAGTATGCATAAAGATAAACGTTAGTTGATAAGATTAGGATATTCGATTCCCATAATGAAGCTGAGGATGTGAAGCTCGAGTGAACGATGGACAAAACCACGAGCACGAGAGGCTTCATAATCCGGGTAATCCTGGACATACAACACAAAACACGAAACACGAAAAAGGGAAAGGCAAGCCTCCCCACATCACACTTATTCATTACTACCATTATAATATTATTAGGATAAGCATGGTTTGGCCACCCGCGAAGCGCTTGTTTATATGGTCACTAAGCTTGACCCTTAGTTGTCCCCCGAATTGAGTTGTTCATGGGGGATAAAAATGGAGACATGGAACATCCAAAACACAGATTTCCTCTCTATACGAGCAATGAAAAATCTCCATTGGGCTTTCAAAAATATTTATGACTTTGATAGCCTTAGAGTCCCGATGAATATTTCCGTAGCAGCGAATGAATTCTTTAGAAATGAGAAATCCTTGGGCTAAAACTTTTCTCATTTTCGGATGATAACGAGAGTAAAGTTCCAGACCCGGATTTCAATGTGAAAGAAGTTCATGATCAAAAGAGGAGGATTATAAATCCTTAAGAATTAAGAAGCATTAGATGAGGATACTCTTACATCTTAACCGGTGGATACTCGATGGGTGTCCCCCCCTTCTCCCCCCCTTCATAAAGGTCTCATGACGAGTTATACCCAGATTGAATACTTAGTCCCGTTATCGGTTAAGTCAAAGTATCAACCTCGAAAAATCCTCATAGAGAACGGAGTCACTCTCGAGGAAATGAGGAAGGAAACTACTTGATCCATAGAATCAAAGTGTCACAACCAAGAGTTTTAGAACTTTGATTTTTTTCCTAAAGAGTTCAAATGAACATCATAAAATATTTTTCCCCATTCACATTATCTGACCTTGAATAAAAAAAGATCATCATCAGCATCATCATATCTTGGGTGAGATGAATAATCAAGAGTATGTTCATCGGTGAACATCTCGGGAATGGTATAAATATGATCGTTATTAGGAGAATATAATGGATCACGGTTAAGCAAATATTCAATCTCTCTAATAACGTCTTCCGGAGTCATGTCATCATTTCACAGTGGAAATGACTCCATAGAGAGCGAGTCATCGCGAACTCCTCATAGAGAAATAATTACTAAATCTCCAGAAGTTAGTGAGACTAGAAAGAAGAACGGTACATACTTCCACTTAATGGATTGACATTAGGAGATTGAGGGAGATCCTTGGTAGAATCAAGATTTAGAAATTTCTCAATTAGAACAATGTCTCCCTCCGGATCAAAGATATCATCTTTAACTTCCGGTGAAGTTAAATCGGAAGTGAGTGTGTCGGGTTCTGAAGAAAAAGTGGGATTCCTCTCAGGATGATTTGTTATTCTTATTTGCGAACAAGTCTCAGAGAAAATTGTATGTAATTTGTAAATATCAATCATGTTGATTGATTCTCATGATGTTATTAGAATACTTGAAGTGCCCATGTGTTCATATTCAAAGCTTAATCGTTCGTCACTGTCATGGAGAATCAATTCTTCTCCGGCATGTCAATCAAAACACGAGCGAATCCTCAAGAAAGTCCTTTCCCATGATAAGGGGAAACTCGAGGAGTCGCTTTTCACATAATCGACGATGAACGAAATCAGCAGAACTGTGGAACCGTCCTCTGAAACAAAAACAAGAATCCCTTGCAAATCCAGCTGGTGTCAACAAACCGATCGTTAGACTAATTCAAGGGTATTCGGGTGGATAAATTCGGAAAAACCAACTTTTTCCAAACCGAGATGGCATGCTAGATCAGCAGAAGCCATACAATTGGAGCTTCACTAAAACTACACAGAAATGAAAATTGTCTCAGGGTCTGCCAATGGTTCTCGTGTAACTTCTACGGATAACGCTCTGAGGCTGAGCAATTTCATTGAGGGGTGTATTGCCAGTTCTAAAAGTTTTCTCCTTATTGGAAAGGAAGCTTTAAGCATTTTTTGGTATTTCATAATTATAATTAATGCATCATCAAGAGAGATATGAGTGAAGATGTTTGACCATTTGTCAAAACTTATGAATTTGATTCCATCGTTTGTTTTGCTTATTTTTATTTGTTCATCCTTGAAGGATGATAATATATTGATAAAAGAGGAACCTCGCTTTTTGGCATCTCATAATGATTTTTGCGAAAAGAGCTTGAGGTTTTTGGACTTGAGGAGTGGACCTTAATGGTATACTTAAAAGTTTCGGGTCCGTTAACTGTTCTCCTCTACTTCGGTTCTTATCCTCCTCCGGATTAATGAATGAGGAGGCATTGTGAACGGAAGTCACTAAATAATACCACTTTGGGTGGTGATGGATTTCAATTCACCCTTCGGTTAGCAATGTTTTCTAGGAGTGGTCCCAAACCCAAAAAAAAGAAATGCGTGTTCATTTGAAAGAAAACTAGCCCATCATTACTTTAGCTCATTGGTTTGATTGACATTGTAGCTTGCATTCATTTCTTAATTCTGATTTTAAATACCGATATGATTTCTCATAGCTTGCATGCTAGGCCTCATATTGTTTTCTTAAATTTCTCCAATTCACTCAAAGTAGTAACTTGAGTTTGTTGAGTCGGGGCTTGATAACTCGAATTTCCTCTGTTTTGATTGTAACCTTGATTGTACCGGTTTTGATTATTTTGCTCATATGGTTGAGCAAAACCCGTGGCTCGAGTTTCGTTAGCAACACTTAGATGACAGTATCCGGTATTTCCCTGATTGTAGTTAACTGCAGCGGCTGAAACATATCCTTGGATATTGTCGTGATAACCCGAAAAAGTGTTGCCATCGGTGGCAGGACACTGTCGGTAAGAGTGAGCACCGCCACAAGTAACACAAGATTCCTCAATAGCTTTTATGGAAGCTGGAGCCTGGGTACTTGATGTTGTTTTAAACGCGCGGGGGTTTCATCGCAACTAGCTAACGACACTATGCCTATCTCGGAGGAATCGATCATTAATTATTCACTTGACAAACAATCGGGTTGTTTCTTGAATGATGAAGTTTTGATTTATTTCAATGATTTTCAACACATCTTGTGCACTTCTTTCCAAAAGATTGCCACCCCCCGGTCGGAGGGGGGGGAGGGTCGGGAGTGGGAGGATTTAGAGGGAACGGAGATCGTGGGGTATGGTGAGGAGGCGGGGGAGGATGGGGGTTTGGATTTAGGCGGAGGAGATGGTGTGATAGATACGGAAGAACGTGTTTAAGGAGGGAGGTCACTGGACCATTTATGTATGAGGGCGGTAGTGGATTAATCCGTCTGTTTATGCAATTTTCGGTAAAGGCTTTTGACTACGTGGACAGATGCAGTGGGACGACATGCTCGCGATTCAACAGAGATGATCCTCCTGAACTCGGATCGCCATGCAGACACCACCAAACAACGTGGTATTTCCATCTAAACCCGTATTGCACATAATAACTACGAGTGAGAGAACACTTTCTCACGATCTGCGCTCTGAGAAGACTCTCGTTGTTTATTATTGAGGGCCAGAGATCAAGAAGCTGAAATGTCTGATACCTAGAAGGTGCAACTGGAGAGGCTTTGCATAGGCACATTCATTTTCTCAAGGTGTCGGATCAATCTCAGAGAGATAGACAGCGTCTCTCAATAATTCTGTCAATGAACTCTACATCTCTCACGGCGCCCGAAACTGTGTGCTCGCATCTACTCAAGATAAAATGAGGACACAAAGGCGAAGAAGAGCTTCACATCGAGAGGACATCGAATGGGCTCACGTACTGCTTGTGACGGATAGACGCACGATCATCTATCAAACATATTAACAGATCTCGACTACAGTCTTCGCTAACGAATCTCCAATATTTAGAGAGCAGCTATTAGGAAGCCGTTGGAGGTTACTTTCGAGATGCGCAAGACACGAAGAATTAGATCTACGTTTTCGCAAGATTTCACAGCTCGATGCAACGAGCCTATATAGCACTATGCTTGAGCTCGAAATGCTCAGCGGGAATGGGTTGGGTACTACGATGCCCCCGCATAACACTCGTGGGTGCACGGATAATTCGCCAGAGTACGTTGATCGGCCATCGTAACTATAGGAACTTCATTAAGAGCGAACGGTTCGACTCTTTTTTTTGAACGTCTACGGTTACGACGTTTCGGATTTCGAAATGTAGGTTCCCGTAAAAGGTTCACCAACGAATTTGAAGAAGATAGAGTTTTGCATATACTTAAAAACTAAATAAAAAGAAAAAATTTTTGTAACCAATAATCGAACTATGTTACGGTACCCTCTAAAAACCGCCCAAAAAAGCGGAGGAGCGGGAAAGCGGCGAAGCTATTAAAAACTTCTCCGTTTTATGGTCGAATTTTTCGTCGGATCGACCCTCCTTATACCTCTCTTATAGTTTGTAATCTAAAGATGAGCCGTTTAACAATTGACATCACAGTTTCTTTTGTTGGTTTTTAATTTTTTTTGGATTTTTGAATTACTTGAGTATAGAAAAAAATTATTCACAAAATGAAAGCGATAACTCACGGGAAAGGGTCTTCAAACACCTAATCTTCAAACATATAAAATATCGTTTCACAACCCCCCGGCAGCGGCGCCAAAAATTGATTCGGTTTTTTGCTATATAATATATAGGTAACTTTTTAATATATATATATATATATATATATATATATATATATATATATATATATATATATAATATAACCAAATATCATTAATAAGAGAGAGTAAGAATTTCCAAGAGGCTTTAAAAAGAGATATTTCTTTTTTATCCAAAGTTATAACCCTAAAAAACCTTCCCGGTCGTTTTCCCGACTATGCTGAATTGAAAATCAAGTTAAGTTCGTGATCGCGGTTTGAATGAATCAAGATTTTGATTGAGTTTTCTAATTCTACGGGAAAAACAAATAAAGGGCAACCTAAATCTAAAATGAAAGCAAGAACAAGTTTAAAAACGTTAACGGAACGTAAAAACGCGAACTTAAAACCTAATTTATCAAATTTTAACCCTACAATTGCAAATTTATTTTTTAAAGGTCCTAAATGATAAAAAAAATTTAGAAAAAAGGAATTATTTTTTATTTTTTTTATAATTATGAATTATAAACTAATTTAAGCTAAAAAAGTAATTAACAGAATACTAAACTAAATGGGAAAATTTTGAAAAAATTATGAAAAGTCCTTTGAACAGTTTATGTTAGGTTTAAGAAAAAGACTCGGTCACCCCGTGTATTGTCTAGAATAGCATAACTCGTAGTTTAATAGTAAGCGTATGACTCATGGTACTGGGCCGGGTCTTTTACCCACTTGTAAGCCCATACCATAGCCCTTTGGGGCTTCTATACAAGGAAGGTTGGGGGGTGGATAATTACCTCGTTATGCATTGGGTAGGGTTGGTTTTACTTGGAGTATACTTACACCGTTAAGGTTGTTTTCTCTCACTTAAACTAGTCACTTTTCTCTCTCTATAAATTTGCCAACCCATCATTCCTAAGCTTGTTTGTATATCCAATATACTACAATTGGTATAGAGCCCAGGGATGATTAGATAATTGGTGTGCGTTTTCGTTGGTTAGTTTTAGATCAAAATCTGGTTTTGAGGTTTTTGCTTTTTCTTGACACTATTTGATTTCACGGTTGTGATGTTAAAGTTAGTGTTTTTTATAGTTGTTATAACCCTTCTAGGATCAAGTCGTACAAAATAAACCAAAGCAAAAACGTTCAAAGGTGATTTTTTAAGTGTTTTTAGGTAAAAAGTTCGTATTTTTCTTCACTGCGTTTTGCCTCTCTGAGACATTCTTGGTTGCGTTTTGCCTCAAATAGTACACTGCGTTTTGTCATTTTGTATAGTACAACAGTACTGCGTTTTGTCGTATTTGGGGTTGCATTTTGGTCACTGCGTTTTGCTCTTGCGTTTTGGTTATTGAAGGTTGCGTTTTGCCTACTTGAAGACCTCACTGTGTTTTGCTTCAAGATCTCACTGGTTTTGCTTCAAGACCATCACTGCGTTTTGCTTCAATATTTGGTTGCGTTTTACTTCAAGACCAGCATTGCGTTTTGGTACACATCTTGCGTTTTGTTTGCTTTTGAAGACCATCATTGCGTTTTGGTAGAAAGAAACTCTGGCAAAATTTTCCTCTTCACTGCGTTTTGTCTAAGCTTCTTTACTGCGTTTTGTCTAAGCTTCTTCACTGAGTTTTGTCTAATCCTCAACATTGAGACTTGTCTGAAATTCTTGACTGAGACTTGTCTAGATTTCCTGACTGAGACTTGTGTATTGCATTTCATAAACTTAATTAAACCAAACCAAATCACAAACAAACAACATATCACCTATATCAACAAACAATCATCACTTTTAACATACAATCACTAATCATTGTACCGATCCAAAGTTTATCATAATACAATCAATCAAACAATCATGTCTAGTAATTCAGATGATATTCAAGTGGCCGGTTCTGATACCCGCTCTCCTATGCTCGATAGGACTGATTACGAATCATGGTCGCAACGAATCCGATTATACTATAGAGGAAAGGAAAATGGACTGCAAATTCTTCAGTCAATTGATCAAGGACCATTTGAGCTTGGAACCACAAGGGATACACTTGGAACTACCCCTAAGGGAGGTATTCTACTTGGACCGGAAAGGCCTCGTACCTATGAGGATCTAAATGACACGGAGAAGAAGCGATACGATGCAGATGTCCGTACAACCAATATTGTGCTTCAAGGATTACCCAAAGATATCTACAAGCTCATCAATCACAATATTGAAGCAAAAGCAATTTGGGACAACGTCAAAATGCTTCTTGCAGGTTCTGAGCTTACCAAAGAAGACAGAGAATTACAGTTGTACGATGAATTTAAGCGGTTCAAGATGCTTCCAGGTGAAAACATCAGTGAGTACTATGTTCGATTTCACAAGCTGGTCAACGACATGAGGAATATCAGAATGACAATGCCTAACATTCAGCTGAACTCCAAGTTTGTGACCAACATGTCACTTGAATGGGATAGGTTTGTGACAGCCGTTAAACTCAACAAAGGTCTGAAAGAGACAAATCATGAACAACTATATGCATATTTAAATCAACATGAGAAGCATGTTATACAAGATCGACTGATTATTGAAAGAATTACTCCTGCTACTAATGATCAACTTGTACTTGTTTCAACTGTCCAACCTCATGCCCAATCATCACATGTCCAGTCTCATCAATATCCTTCTTCATTAACAAACCCTCAATCACTACAATATCTACATTTCCCGGAAACATCACAAATTGATTTCGGATACACCCAAACTAATGAAATACTTGACAACCTAACTAAACAAATGGCACTTCTTGCCTAATCATTCATAGCTACACGTCCTCAGACGAACAATCAACTTTGAACCTCTTCTAACACCCGAAATCAAGCAACCATTCAAGATGGTCGGGTTGTCGTTCAGAATGTTCAAAGGCGACAGAACAGAATTAGAATCAGAGGTATTTTGCTCGGGGAAATGGTGCTGCAAGCAATGGGGGCGCACAGAATAGAGCTGGGAATGCCAATGCAGGTCAAGGAAAACTAGTCAAGTGTTATAATTTTAATGGGATTAGACATATTGCAAGGAACTGTACTAAGCCAAAACGTCCAAGAATTCT
>BQNB010053951.1:0-35579 GCA_026074375.1 Tanacetum coccineum | reverse complement strand
GCACCTTGTCATAGAGAACATGTTGGGATTAAAAGACTTCATGATGATCTTGGAATTACTGCTGCTAAGGTTTGTGTTACTGCTGCTAAGTAAAACTTAGTGTTGTTCATTAACTCTAATGAAAAATATGCTAAGTAGTTAGTATTGTTAGTTTATAGTTACTACGGCTAGTGTAACTTAGTACTGCTAGTGTATATTAGTACTGCTAGTTACTACTGCTAGTATATATTACTGCTAGAGTAAAGTTAGTACTGCTGGAGAAGATTGAAGAAAATATTCTAAGTAGTTAATGCTGCTTGTACACAGTTAATGCTGCTGGTGTATAAGTTACTACTGTTAGTGTTCAGAGTTAATGCTGCTATTACAAAGTCACAACTGCTGAAAAGATTAAGACTGCTAGAAGATTTTCTACTATCAGAGAAAGGATAAAGACTACTCAGAGAAAAGATAAAGATTGATTGGAGATCAAGATTACTTAGTTGATAAGGATTGTTATTTATAGAATAGATATTTGATAATATTTTAAGTTTTAGGAATATATTGTAAATCGACTAGGGCTCCTTGGTGTATAAAAGGAGGTCCTAGGGCATAGAGTTTGATATCTTTTGTTTTGATATCGTTATAGCTTTAAGGTTTTGTAACCCTAATACTAGTTAGAGTATTCATATTAATATATTGAAGCTTTGTTTGTTAATCTGTGTGATCATTAGAATTATTGTTCTATTGCATATTCTTCTTATTGATCAAAGATTAGATTCCGCATAATCTTTGATATATTTTACAAAGTTTATACCATAGTTGTGTAGGATTTATCTTGCATAACTAAACCTTACACAAGCTAAGGAATTCAAGATCCATTCAAGTGGGATCAACATGTGGTATCAGAGCTTGTTGCTTTGAGAAACTTTGATAAGAAGACATGGATCAAGACTCAACACATATGGTGGCTGCATCAAAAGTGCATATGCTCAAACCAGGTGAGTATGAGCTTTAGAGAATGAGGATGGAACAGTACATCAAGATGATTGACTATTCTCTATGGGAAGTCATAGAGAATAGTAATGCACCTCCAATAATAAAAGTTGTTGAAGGTGTTGAGACTACAATTGCTCCTGCAAAAGTAAAGGCACAAAGGAGGTTAGAGTTGAAGGCAAGAAGCACTTTATTGATGGGCATCCCTAATGAACATCAATTGAAGTTTAACTCCATTCTAGTTTACCTGCATCATCACATGCTTTTGTACCTGCATTACCATTAGACTAATTTCCTGCAACAACTGGCTTATAATTCATTGACTTTGTTAGTGCATCAATATCAAAAAGCCAATTTGGTCCACTTCCTGTAATATTAGGTGTATTCTCACTAAACTGGACATGCAGGTTCTCTTCAACTATCCTAGTTCTACTGTTGAATACTCTAAATGCTTTACTATTGATTGAGTACCTAACAAAGAATCCTTCATCAGCCTTACCATTAAACTTGCCTAAGTGATCTATGGTATTAAGAATTGTAACAGGACACCCAAATGGTCTCATAAAGCCTAAAGCTGGTTTTCTACCAAGAAAAAGTTCATAAGGGGTCTTGTTATGAGGCTTAGTTACTAATACCCTATTTTGCACATAACAAGTAGTATTAACTGCTTTAGCCCAAAAAGTAGTAGGTAGCTTAGAATCAGCTAGCATTGTCCTAGCAGCCTCAATTAGTGTTCTATTTTTTCCTCTCAGCTACTATATTTTATTGAGGAGTTCTAGCTACACTAAATTCTCTCTTAATACCTTTTCTCTAACAAAACTGATTCATCTCCTTATTCTTGAACTCAGTTCTATTGTCACACCTAATTACCTTAACCCTTTGATCTATTAGATTTTCTACTCTAGTTATAAAGGACTTAAGTATGCCACTAGTCTCATCTTTAGTAGCTAGAAAGAAAACCCAACTAAACCTACTGTAATCATCTTTGACAACTAGGCAATACATATTTTTCATTAAGATTTTTACAAATGTTAGACCAAACAAATCCATGTGTAACATATGCAAAGGTTGGCTGATTGAACTTACTGTTTTGGACTTACAAGAAGCTCTATGTTGCTTTCCCTTTTGACAAGCAACACAGGTTTGATTATGTTGATCCCACTTGAATAGATCTTGCTTAGCTTGTAAAAGGCTTAGTTGTATTGAATAAATCCAAGACAACTATGATTTGGAACAGTTATAAAAACATTGCCAAATAAATATAATTATTAGGAACGCTTATAATATATTGTCTTAAATACCATTATTTGGGACAGTTTTTATAAATTGTGTTAAAGTCACGTTTTAGCCACTTAATATTTATATCAATAATTTTCTTCACCATTCAACCTACCTCAACTTCAATATCACTTAAATGTTTAAGAAAAACATAAAGATCTTGCATAAAAAGAAGTTCGTATAATAAATTTTAATATAAAATAAATTAGTAGAAATAAGAACTACGTATTTAAGAGAAAATGTCTCATCTATGACTTTCGCTTAGGCCTTTTGGAGGCTTGAGACGCTCCTGAAAATCTTAAGGCTCGTTTAGTTGGTGAAGAATATCTCTTTTTCAGGGAATTTTTCAAATGAAAAAAAAAATATATTGAAAATCTATTTAGTCGCATTGTTTCGCAAACACCTCAACATTATCATCTTCTAAAGACTTCCTAAGATTCAACAAACAATCTAAACCGCAAGACGTTATTACTATGTATCAAAATACGAAAAAAACATAACCAAAACAAAAAAAAATCTATTATCCATAATAACAACAAACGATTAACCTGTAAACTAAAGATCGAGCAAGTGGAGTTCAAAATTTTTAGATGACACATATTGATCGTCTAATGACGGTGATAAAAGAGGTTTAGTGAATTTATCTCTTATGCATGAAGTTTTGTGGAAATAATCTATTTAAACAATTAATAATAAAAACAAAAGTAAAAAGTAAACGACATCGTTTAGTGTAAACGAATTTTTAAAAGAAAAATGCATCCATGAATGACGTCGTCTCACCCCCAACAACATCGTTTTCCCTAAGTCCACTCTAAAATGGTCCAACCCAAACCTTAAACGACATTGTTTTTGCATGGCCAAAGCGCGGCTATTTGCTTAGCTATTGTATAAATGAGAAATTTGTGCTAGTGCTTTATTAAAACATTTATGTCCTTATTGGTTTGTATAATATGCGCCTTTACTTATATTGCTTAATCTAAGTTTAAGGATCTGGTTTGTAGTTTTGTATAATATACTCCTTTACTTGTATTGCTTAATAAAAGTTTAAGAAATTTGTTATGACATTTAATGGAGGAAAATAGGTTTCTCCATTATATGTACGGTATGTTTGGTGAAATGAGCGGTGATAGTTAGTAATAGCACTTAGCAGTAGCATTTAGCAGTCGCATTTAGCAGTAGCATTTAGCATTGACTATTTGTTTTATTAAAACGCATTTGGTAATGTAGCTGTAATTATAAAAGTAGTGTTTAAACAAAACAAACATTCTAAATATTTGTTACCAAACAAACTTTAATATTCAAATGTTCATGCTAAATACTAAAAAATGCTCTGAAAAACTAATTTCCGAACATACCTGTAATGTAGATAACTTTTTTTAGATATTGCTATTTGATGTTTTGTTTGTATTCTACTCGTATACAACTATTACTAAAAGCTCAATTTCTTAAAATTTGGCCTAAAATTTGAATGGCTACCGCCTCAAATTTCACATCCCGCTATAATTGCACCAAATCGAGTGTCACCTCCCTTAATCTTATTAAGCGTATCCCCTACATTTTCTTCAAACTAAACCCTATCACTTTTAATTGAACATCTCCAACACTTCTTGGATCTTGATTTAACCTAAATCAAAACAATACAAACCATACAATATCTAATGTCCCTGTTCGTGATTACCACATCGGACTTTCTCACAAAATCTTCATATATAAATGTGTTGATCTTTTTTTATTTTTTAGCACATATATATTGTATACATGTGTCCATCACAGTATCTTATGTAAGTATGCAACTCTTTAGGTTAGGTTATCTTTGTCATTTTTTTCATGTAATTCATTTAATTATATTAGTTAATTGTTGCAAATTGATGTTTACCATGATGTGTAACCTCTAAATTTTTTTACCTTCTGTATTCAGGGCTCGACTGAGTAAGCTATGATAGGTGTGGTGTTGTCTTCCGATTTACCAATTAAGGTAGTGATATATTAAGCATTATAATTTTTCTAACCTTTATACTTGTTGAGTTTCACATTTTATTGTTTACATTATATAAATACATGAAGCCCCTGAAGACATGATTCTTGACTTCAAGTTTATTTCATTTCACCAGGTTTTTAAATAATTCAGTGGCTTTAGTTAACAAATCATGACAAAGAGCAAAATCTATGATAGCTCACTAAACATCTAATTTTGTTATCACTGTATTCATTAGTTGAAATTTGCATGTTAATAAGTATTTGTTTGGTTTTGTTCCCCTCATATTACAGTACCTTTAGTAATCATAGTTTTTGGCATACACATTATCCAATTTAGAACTCGAGCTCAATTGATATTATATGATTACAACTTGTAACTATCGGGATAACTTTACTTGTGCTATTTCATGTATTATCTAAAGTTTGCAAATGGTCACACGTTGTGAAATAACAAACGGATGTCCTTTAGTTTTTATTCAAAAATTACTTATCCTTTATTTGAATGTAGGTTCAAACTCACTGAGATGCAAGTTGAGCTAATGGTATGGACAAATATTGGTCAGCCCTTTTCTCAATGTAAGTATCCTTCACTTATAAGCTTTGTATCATATTATGCATCACACTAGGAGTTGCTACTGTAACATTTTAGTTGAAAGAATTTACTAGGATAAATTTTGTTTATGATCCCTAGTTTGATGACAAAGTTTGTTGTAAAACATCTACTTTCAACCCATTTTACACATTTGAACATGTTATTTATTTGAATCGGTATTTTTTTGATCTAACATCTAACTTTGATCATGTTTAAGGAATCTTATTTATGCAATTTTATTGTATGTAGGTATATAAAAACATGAGCTAGATTGGACCTCATAGCTGCCGAAGAGTATTAAACATTTTTAGCTGCGTATAAACTAATTTGAATGTTGTCATTCTTGTTTAGTTAAGTTTTATTGGGTTTAAGTTCCTGTATTGGCATATTTTATTAATCATTATCGCAAGATGGTTTGTATTTATGTTTGGCTTATAACATATGTTAGACAAATGTTTCATAAGACTTCTTGTCTTCTTGTTGTATTGAAGATCAAAGATTTGTGCAAATATATGAATACTTCCAAAACTAGAGCGAGATAAGTTCGGCAAGGAGATTAAACCGTGTTAAATGTATTTTGGCATGATATCTGAAAAACGTCGCAAATAGTTTTGGCAAAGAAGATAAAGTTGTGCCAAATATGTCTTGGCACAAGAGGTGACAATGTACCAAATAAGCATTTAGGATAGGATGTGAGACCGTACCAAATATACTTTTTGGCACAAGAGATGCAAGTGTGACAAAATGAGCATTTAGAACGGTAAATTACCAAACGTACCAAAAACCTAACATACGACACGAAAAAGCAAAACGTCCCCAAACTAGTGCCAAATTACTATTTGGCACAGTTTTGAACCGACTTAATTGTATTTGGCACCCTCATATTTAGGACGGTGACAAAACTGTGTCAAACCTGTGCCAAATAGCATTTGGCACGGTTTTTTGAGTATTTGGCACAATTTTTGTTGAGTCCCAAAACTCTAGATCTACTGCCTTAGGTTATAAGGTTATTATTACCTTGGTAATCAAAATAAAATAATGTTGAGAAACTTGTTGAAGTTTACACCAAAGCAATGCGAATGCTAACCTTTAGTGTTTTAATAAGAATAACAATGGGAATGGAATGGAAAAGTGAATAACCAACAAGCTTAATATTATTGATTGAATAATACGAGTACTCAAAAGTACTAGGGTTTACAAAACCTTAAAGCTATGAGAAAGATGTGTGTATATGATGAATGTATGTTGAATGAGATGTGTAACTAGATGCCCTATGATCTCCTTTTATACACTAAGGAGTCCTAATGGGCTTACAATATTTTCCTATGTATATTATCAAATGTATTAAATATAATGACTAAGCATTTAATACTTTCCAAATATTATAGTCCAAATTCTCAATCAACATTAATCTCTTCAATCATCATTAACTTCAGTCTTCTGTTTGACTAATCAACATTATCTTCAGCAGGAACATTAACAGTGGGAAGATTTACACTAATAGTAGGAAAAGTACTCTAGCAGTGGGAATGAACATGTTCTCAGCAGTGTAAACATTAGCAGTAGGAAGATTTACACTAACAGTGGGAAAAGTTCTCTAGCAGTGGGAATGAACATGACTAACAGTGGAAATGCCTTAGAGCATTTTATTCCCAACAATCCTCCCCTAAACTTGATACTCCATCTTCAAATCAAGTTTCTAGAATAAAATGCTAACCTGGAGAGGATGCTTCCAAACATCTCATCATCTTCTTGATCTTTTAGCCTTCATGAATATCTTTTGAAGAAGATCTTGAATTAAACCTTTTGCTCAGGAAATCCTCTGCCTTTCTTCTTTATCTTTTGTCTTTGTTGCACTCCTTCTGATGTACACTTAAGTTTCAGCAGCAATATCATCAACTTCTGCACCAACAGTAATAATTTATGCATCAAATTCTGGATCATGCTCATGCCTCCCCTGAGTCTATGCATCTATCTGAACCAAAGTGATCTCCATCAATTTGAGCATTTTTCATATCCTCCTCTATTTGGAAGGATCCTCCAAATCATCTTCTTATGGGAACCCAAGCCATCACTGACTTGAATCTTCCTTGTGCATCAATGTAATCCAATCTTTTCAAAGTAACTGATGTACTGATGTTTTTGGATACATGATCTACCATCTTGTTCTTTGGCATCCAGACCCAACATGCTAATCTTAACAGTATTAAATATATTCCTCTTGACATCATTATGTGCATCCTTTGGCTTAGCAGTATTAACTGCTTTTATTCTAGACCTCATCAAAGCAGCTTGTGGAATCATATTTCTTCTTAGATTGGGGTGAGTCATTCTTGTTGAATGCTGATGATTCACGCTTTTGGTATTGTTCCACACAGGTTTTTGTACCTTCTTTTTACAATCTTTTATCAGATGGTTAAAGCTTCCACAAGCAAAACAAGCTTTATTGTTCATCACAAAATCACTCCCTAGATGATGGGACTTCTGATTATTCCAATTTCTTTGATTCCCTCTAGGTTTTTGTGGATCTGTACATCTCAGCATATTTCACAGTTGGTTTCTTAGACTTTTCAGTATTATTAACTTTAGAGACACTAGGACAACCAGTTTCTTTTACAAAGCTAATCATGGGCTTTGACACAGCATACAAGTTGTTATTCTCCATGTTCACAAACTATCAAGTTATTTCCATCTAGTTTACTTCTTACATCATTTGTTACATCTACACTAGGTGTGGGCCTAGTATAGTTGGTTTCCAAACCCAACAAGCTGAGGCCTTAACAGCATTAACATTATTTCCCTTAACAACATTAACTACTGCTTTTGGCCAAGCAGCATTAACTACTGCTTTTGGCTTAGCAACATTAACATTCTTATCCTTAACAGTATTAAACCTCTGATTAAAATTACTGTTTCTAAATGCTGTATTCTTGTGAATAGGCCTCTTAACAGTTAAATGTGCTGTTTTAGAAATATTTATCATTGGTCTAGCACTATTCATTGTTATTTTTGGGTGAGTATTATTTACTTGTCTAGCAGTATTAATTGATACTAGGCCAGACTTCATTAGTACTGCTCTTGGAACCATGTTCTTTTTAGGACAGGGGTGAGTCTTTTTGGCAAAATTCTGATGACTCATCCTTTTAGCATTATTCCAAACAGGTTTTGTATTTTGAAACTGTTTTTGATTCACCTTTTTACAATCTACTTGCAAGTGATCAAAACTTCCACATATAAAACAAGATTTTTTAAACATCTCAAAGTTACTTCATAATCATTGAGACATCATATTATTCCAGTTTCATTGATTGCCTCTAGAAGTATGAGTGTTTTGCCTAAGTTGTTCAACCTGTTTAGCAGTTTTCCTAGCAGTTTTTCCTTTAGGTGCTCAATGCGCACATTTGCTATCAAAACCAATCAACAATAAATCTTGTGACTTCAAAACCTTGTTGCTACTGTAGTAGTTTTAACCAAAAACCCTAGAAGTTAGGGTTTCATTTGTTGTATAAATACAGCAAAACAAGCACAAATCAAACAGCCACAATAACTCCAATAAGCACGATTAGCAGCATCAAAAGATATAGATGAAACCCTGATAAAGATAACAAAAAAGATAGGGTACTTTTTTGCTTTACCGATTTTGCAGAAAACCCTAATATCACCGAATTTCACCTTTTTACCGAAAATCAGAAACTTGAAACCATGTAGATCCTAGATCAAGAGCCATCAGGCTCTGATACCAATTGTTAAGAATCGTTTAAGCTTACTAGGATCAAAAATAACAAAGTATTGATACGTAGTGGAATATAAATAAATAACAATGTTATTTTCACAAGGTTTTACATACATACAAGCCCTAATTATATTTGATCAATATAGAACGGTTACCTAACTGTAACATGATTAAAGAAACCTTTAATCTTAGGGCTAAACCACACTAGACGTCTACATCACACCTATATGATACACACACATGTTTTGGGTGCACACACAATCACACACATAAACAATGTATATGGATCTCTTTATATCGAGAGTCCATAAGACTTACAAAAGAATCTTAATTGTATTAGGAAACTAAATCTTTTTCTAATCTTTTATATTTATCTTTTAAGCAAATCTTTTAGAATCCTCCATCTTTTGTAGAATTTCATATTGTCAACTTTGATCCTTTTATTTCATTCTTTATTCTTTTGAGCAAGTTCTTTTGTATTATCAAATCAATAATTCCTAACATTCATCTTCTGGATTTACAGATGAACAAATGGCTACTCTTATTTCTCTCATTAAAGATAATAAAATTAGAAAGAATGTGCACGCCAATATGGCATGTACTTACATTAATAACAGTTCTATTTTTCATAAAAACTTTAACAAGTTTTTTTTGTTCAAATACTAATTTTAAACCTAAATTGGTCTGTGATGGTAAAATTGTTGATTCAGGAGCTAATCAACATATGACTTACACTGATAAGGAATTAGATAATATTCTTGACATTTCTCATCTTAAAATAAAAGTTAGTCATTTCAATGGGACTGAAGCTTTTATTTCTAAGATTGGAAATCTTAAATTATCTAATGGCTTAACTTTGTATGATGTTTTGGTTATTCCTGAATACTGTGTTACTATGATTTCTGTTCATAAATTAGCTAAAGAAAATAAGGTGGTTGTTTCCTTTGATGAGAATAAGTGTTATTTTCTTAATCATGATTTGAGTCTGAGAAGTGTTCTGGGGACTGGTAACCAGTGTGAGGGGTTATACTACTATAATAACCAAGGTATTAAAAGTGATCAGAGTACTTTTAAGAATATGTGTTATTTGTCTCATTATTACTGGCACTACAGGCTTGGTCATTCTGCAGATCCTATTCTTAACGTTTTAAAAAATTCTTTGCAAATTGATAATAATGATAAAATTTTATATTGTGAGGTTTGTCAAAGAGCCAAGTAGACCAAGGAACCTTTTGCTTTAAGTGTCATGTATCTAGTTCTTTGGGTGAACTTGTGCATTTGGACTTATGGGGGCCTTATAAGGTTGCTACTTCTGAAGGGTTTAGGTATTTTTTGACTGTTGTGGATGATTACACAAGAGTTGTTTGGGTATATTTGATTAAATCAAAAGATAAAGTTTCACACTTTATAACTGTTTTCTATAACTTGATTGAAAATAAGTTTAAAAGGAAAATTAATTTTTTCAGAAGTGATAATGGAACTGGGTTTGTTAATCAATCTGTTAATAAGTTTTGTGTTGATAAAGGTATTATACATCAAACTTATTCTGCCTATACTCCATAACAAAATAGTATTGCTGAGAGGAAACATATGCATCTTTTAAATGTTGCTAGATCCCTTATGTTTCAGGGGGAATTCCTTTAAGAATGTGGACTGAGTGTATTCTAACTATAACTTATCTTATTAACAGGCTTCCCTCTTCCGTGCTAAATGGAAAATCTCCCTATGAGATGATATATAAGAAAAGTCATACTCTCTCTCACTTACGAGTTTTTGGTTGTTTGTGTTTTTAATAGTTGTTTTCCTAGAAGATTTTACTTGCTCTTTAGATTTAACAAACTTTATTTTAGCAAAACTAGGTTTAACAGTTTTCTTTTGAATCTTAGCCTGAGGCAAATCTTCTTCCTCACTATTAGACACCTAATCCTCAATAATTGGAGCACCATTATTCTTCCTAACTGCCTTAGGCTTGTCTGCATTAGTCTTAGCTTCACTAGTCTCAACTACAGGCTTCTTAGCTGTAGGCTCACTAACTATAGGCTTATTCACAAACTCTTCTAGACCATAGAATGACAAATCAGGTTTTAGAGGCATAAAGTTTTCTGTATACGGAGGTGAAACAACATTATACCCTAAACCTGTTTTGCACTTATCAACTATCTGACAGTCAATTAGTTTGCTTAAGCTATTAGATGAATTCTCAAAATTTTCTATTGTTAGCTGAATTTCATCTTTTTGTTTTTGAGCTAGATCTAACTTCCTCCTAAGCTTTGTAATGTCTACTTCTCTTAAATGAATCTCACGTTTTAAGACCTTGATATATTCCTCATAAACATACTCATTTTTCTTATAAACTAGAAGTCTTGCTTCTACAGACTCTAAACCTGTTTTATAAGTAATAGCATTTAACTTAGATGTCCTTAAGTCTTTTAACAGTAGTTCATTTTGTTCTTTAAGAACTTTAACATTTTCTAAACAAGATGATGAACAGTTTGAATCAGTAGAATAACCTCAGAGTAAACATATATAAAGTAAGCCATGAGTGCAAAATTGGACCTTTTCTGCTTGATCACTCCAATCATAACCAGAACCATCACAAGACATCAAAGCATTAGAAGTAGTTGTCTCCACTGGCACAACCCTTCTTGTGTTCTCCCTATTCCTATTTTCTTGGTTCCTTGGAGCCCTACAATCTCTTGCAAAGTGTCCCCTTTTATGGCAATTGTAACACTCCAACTTGGACTTATCAAACCCAATGGTCTCATTACCATTAACAGTAAGCTTTCTTCCAGTGTTCTTTAAGAATCTCATTGCCCTCATTGTTAGTATAGCCATCTGCCACCTTAAGTGCCATCCTCTTCTAAATCATCAAGATGAATTTATTGCAAGTCCTCATTGTCAAGTTGTAGACTGTTTGGTTGACTTGCAAAGAAAGCACAGATAACAGCATCACTCAAGTTATCAATTGTTGTTGAGTTAATAGCAGTAGCTTGAGTGCTAGCAGTTGTAGCACCATGAGCAGTATTAACTGCTCCATTTGTACTGCTGGTGCTGTTTGAGGACACAAAGGCTATGTTTTATGTGTTTGTGCTTGAGCTTGATATCCCTTTGACCTTTGGTTCATAGATCTTCAGGTTGTTGTAAAGATCATCCAAGCTTAATGTATCTATCTCAGGCTTGTTCCTCCACACAATGGTATGTGTGTTCTAATTTGGTGACAGACTTCTTAAGAACTTTTGATTTACATCTTCTTGTGAGATACTTTCACCATGAATCTCCAACTGACTGATAAGCTTTTGAAGCCTATCAAAGGTTTGATCTAACACCTCTATGCTAAATGTAGTAAAATTTTCATACTGCTACTTTAGAAGATTCCTCTAAGTCTTTTTAGTAGCAGCATCCCCTCCAAACCTCTTTTCAACAGCCTGCAAGACTTGGCATCTTTGATAGAGTTAAACTTCAATTGATGTTCATTAGGGATGTCTATCAATAAAGTGCTTCTTGCCTTCAACTCTAACCTCCTTTGTGCCTTTTCTTCAACAGTTGTAGGAGCAATTGCAGTCTCAATACCTTCAACAACTTTTGTTATTGGAGGTGCATTACCATTCTCTATAACTTCCCATAGAGAATAATCAATCATCTAGATGTACTATTCAATCCTCATCCTCCAAATCTCATACTCACCTGGTTTGAGCATATGCACTTTTGATGCAACCACCCTATGTACTGAGTCTTGATCCATGTCTTCTTAGCAAAGTTTCTCAAAGCAACAAACTCTGATACCACTTGTTGATCCCAGTTAACTTCTAATGATCAAATTTCTTAAGCTTGTTTAAGGTTTAGTTATGCAAGATAAATCCTACACAACTATGATAGAAACTTTGTAAAATATATCAAAGACTATGCGGAATCTAATCTTTGATCAATAAGAAGAATATCCAATAGAATAGTAATTCTAATGAACACACAGATTAACAAACAAAGCTTCAATATATTAATATAAATACTCTAACTAGTATTAAGGTTACAAAACCTTGAAGCTATGAATTATACGACTAAGATACATAAACAAAAGATTTCTAGATGTTGTGAATTTTATGATCTCAAACTCTATACCCTAAGACCTCCTTTTATACACCAAGGAGTCCTAGTCGATTTACAATATATTACTAAAACATAGATTATTCTCAAAGATCTATTCTATAAATAACAATCCTTATCTCATAAGTAATCTTGATCTTCAAGCAATCTTTATCTTTCAGCAGTTGTAATCTTTTAGCAGTTGTAACTTTCAGCAGTTGTAAGTTTATACCAGCAACATTAACTCTTAACAAGCAGTAGTAACTTATACACCAGCAGCATTAACTGTGTACAAGCAGTAGTAACTACTTAGAATATTTTCTTCAATCTTTACCAGCAGTACTAACTTTACTCTAGCAGTACTAACATATACTAGTAGTAGTAACTAGCAGTACTAATATACACTAGCAGTACTAAGTTACACTAGCAGTACTATTTTACACTAGCAGTACTAACTACTTAGCATATTTTTTATTAAGATTACTGAACAACACTAAGTTTTACTTATCAGTAGTAACACAAACCTTAGCAGCAGTAACTTCAAGATCATCAAGAAGTCTTTTAATCTCAACACTTCTCTCAACCCTTAGAATTCTGTTAGACCGTGATCAAGCCTTCCCAACCTATTCTCTAGAGAACAATAACAACCCTCGAGTCTTGCCTATACTACTACTACAACGGTTAGGTATTTTTCCTAGGGAGTTGTAAAACTTCATGTAGAAGTCCCTTACAACAACCGCATCATTAACATATCGATGAATTTAATTTGAAAGATAAAACATCATTGTCCGAATGTGATGAAGAGGAACAAAACATTTTATACTTTAATGATCTATTTTCTTTAAACATAATTTATCCCGATGAGTCAAAATCGAATAAGGAAAATGATGATGATAAAATCGATATTAAACAGTCTTTGGGGGTAATGTAATAAATACCGATGATGGTGCCTATACACATAGGGTCAAATAAGCTTTTGGAACCAAGTCATGATACATCTAACAAATTTTTCAAAACTAAAACTTTTATCAAGGAATTAAATATTAATATCGTGGCTTGGAGTTATCTTAACAACTGGATGCTATTAAATCTTATTAAGAATTTATATGTGCCGTTTGGCATCCCGTTCGACCCCAAATTGTTTTATAAGGATGGGATTAAATTGGGGAAAGTCTAACTTAAAGACTTTTCTGTAAACAAAAGTGCTTGTCGAGAGACAACCCAGAATGTATTTTCAATTTTCTTATTGAGTCTGTCTTTACAGACTGTCTATACGGCGTATCCAAACTTCATGGATACGGTGTATTGACTGCCTGGATGTTATCCAGTCTTTATTTTTTTGCACTTTAAACTTTTTCGTTAGTTCAGTCTATACAACGTATTCATTAAATGAATACAACGTATTAGACGATTGACCAGTCAATACAGGTTCCAATACGGCGTATCCTGGGGTATGGATACAGCGTATCGACTTTCTGTACAGTTTTTAGATTTTTATTTTGTTTTCAAATCAAATGATTATCCGGAGATAGAAATTACACTTGTTTTCTTATGCTTAATATAGGACCTTCTGAACGAAAACGGAGAAGTTGGTGAAAGTATTTATCTTCTAGAAATCTCGATGTGTTGAAGTCTTGAGAGATCTAAGACGGCTGTTCAACACATTCTTGCTTATTAACTCAACTTGGAGAATCTATCGAAAAAAACATTAGGGGATTTCTTGTTCTAATTCTTTATTTTCCCGTTTTTAATGTTTTATCTATACAACGAGGACGTTGTATAATTTATGTGGGGGATGGGAATTAGAACGTTACTTGTCCTTTTTTTCACACAAAAATGCTTAAATTATGCTTAATTTTTTTTTCAATCATACTTTTGTGAAATTACTAGTTACATAACCTGCACACTTATTAGATATTGTGAGGATTCAGCCTTATTCGTTTCCAAATGTTTACCCAAATTCCACAAAAATATGAGTGTGCTGGTTATTTTGTAACTTTAGAACTTGGCCTGGTATATTCGAGACCACAATAATGAGTATTATGGATTTAGATGGAGTAAATTGTTTAAATTGGTAAATTTATAGGATTACACCCAAAAAGCCTTTATATGTTGTATTATTAACTAACTACACTGGTTAGTTAACCCCCGTATAAACCCTTTGTATACTCTCATTTTAAGAGTACGATACCCCTAGAAAAACCTGTAGAGCTAATCCTTTAGGATAACACCAACTATTTGTTTCGTTACACCTTTACACCTTAGCATACCTTGTTAGATTAAGTCTATTTATCAGTTGCTAGTTGCTTAAAGTGTAAAGTATGTATCTCTTGTGTCTTGTGTCATTTTCTATCTCTGGTATGGTTGGGAAATTTGCACATTGCAATGGGAATGTCAAAAGTTATCAAAACTCATGTATTTTTACTACCATCACAATTATTTGTACGTCCGAAGAACGAAGAATTATGGAAGAAATTATCCAGAGTTATTATGATCGTGAAGATGATGAAATTACACCGAGATTCGTAGTATAGCGATGTGCGATCGTCGTAGGACTTCAACAAGAAGTTTTACAACTCCCTAGGCAGAGTACCTAACCGTTGTAGTAGTAGTATAGGTAAGACTAGGGGGTGGTTATCATTCTCTAAGGGAATAGGTTGGGAAGGATTGATCATGGTACAACAGAATTCTAAGGGTTGAGAGAAGATTATTTTTGTATTTTTATATTTATAAGAAAGCAAGTAAATCTATGGTTTTAGAGGTTGATTTATTTAACTATTAACTAAACTAATATCTAATCTACTGGTGATAACTTTATGATAATTAAATGTATTTACTTAATCATGCATTACTTATCAGATTGCTTCTCTAAATCATGTTGCCTTGTCACACTTGTGATGATTTGTGTAAGTATTTCCTAGGTTATGAACGGATTACACGAACCCGCCGTCTATTTAATATTGCATTAAGGCAACACACAAGTAAGGTAGTATGAAGACTATTACAAGGCCCCTAAGAGTATATTAAATGTATGTGAAATATCTTAAGAGAGATCAACCATATAAGGGGGTAAGGTAGTATGAAGACTGTTACCCGATGGTATCCTTTCTACGCACTCGCGTTTCCCTAGATGTGTCTACAGTGATACATATAAAAGCTGGGTTTCTAAAGCCTAACGCGCACATTCATCAACAAGAAGCAATAGTAATAGGATCTATAATCCGCTTTCATGCAATCATAAGCAAATACAAAGGAGGGTTTAGCCTAGCATGTTAAGGATAAAGCAAGAACATAGATTAATCACACAACACATAGACATATTGAATAATTAATGAATAACACTCTTACTTGATTAAAACATGGATAGAAGGTAGTTACAATAGGATTTTGAGGCCCTAAAAATGACCTTTAAAGCTGCAACAAAGACTAGGGTTCGTCTCCTAAAAGTTATACAAAGTTACACACCTAAAACCCTAAAATCGGTTTTGTATATATAGAGATATCACTGTGACGGTGTCGTGTTGAAGTCATGATGTCGTCGCTACGTGGATGATTCTAGATCCTCTTTAAGTCGGCCGCGTCCTGACGCCATCGCTAGATCTCTGATGCCGTCACTGAATAGATCACGACGGCGTCGCTTTATGCCTGCGACGCCGTCTCCATGCTCTGTGAACAATACTTCTTCATGGATTTGGTGTAGGTCTATAATCTTGTCTGTTTCTTCTCCAAATGAGCCCAAGTCACGTGTATTTTCTCCAAAATGCCATCAAAGTGCTAAAAACCTAAAAACAAATGATTAAGCACACAATCTAGGCATATTTACATGATTTAGAGGGTTAAATAACCCCGAAATAGTGTATAAAATGAAACCTCATCAAATACCCCTACACTTGGGATTTGCTTGTCCTCAAGCAAATGGGCTTTTCTACCTAGACAATAGCAATATTAGGGTCATTTAACCTACTCTTTAGAAAGCATTTTACAGTATAACCTTCTAGACCTCGTAATTAAAAGCATAGAAAGTATATACTAGCACCTCACATAAGTGTTTGAGATTCTCACTTTCACTCTGGTGTATAATAAATTATAACATAGTGGGTAAATAGAAAATCAACACTCCTTACCTATCATAGCATATAAATTACCATAAGCTTGGTAAAGGATCAAACCTCCACCGCTAGGCGCACGCATTATTCATTACTATCTACGAGGTCTTTTAAAGGGTTGTGGGGTGTAGGTGTAAGATAACATTAATGGAAACTGAAACAGATAAGATACATTTGGGTGGTGACTTTGGGTGAATTTGGAGTGGATGGGTTAGCTAATTATTTATAAGAATACACGTTGGTTTGGTTGCTAAGCCAAAGACCCGGACAAAATATACAAACTCTACAAAACTCTACACCAATCTATTTCTTTTTCTTTTCTTGACTATAATATAAACATAGACATAAGCAAATGGCAGCCCATACATTTTTTCACTCTTTTTTTATATACATTTTTTTCGTACACTTTTGACCTGCCATTGCTTAAACATATAATACATCATGGGGGTTTATAGATGCACCTCTACACTTAAACTTTTACATACTTTACAAGTGAACTATTCTATGACCCGAATTGATGTGGATCAACATAACATGGAGATCATTTGATAAACATATGGAGGTATTGATTTAACTTTTCTTCCCCATTCTTTCGCGAAATAAATACTACCATGAATCTCAATCGTCTCAAAATAGTATTTACAAGGATAAGGACTTAGCAACCGTGTACCCAATAATTAACTTGGGTTAAAACAATAATGTACTAAAAGCGAGTACATACAAGGTAGGCTAAGGATATTTGGGTGTAACGATTGGTTTAAGGGTGACAATGCGCTTCATTAATAATCTGGAATCCACCAGAAAATTACGAGAATCATAAAAAAGGATAGGCTCGGAGGATTGTACTAGGGGTATCCTGCACTAAAAAAAATGAGTGCGTGGGTGTAACGATTGATTTATGGGCAACAATGCTCTTCATTAATAGTCTGGCTTAACAAAAAAATAACGAGAACCATGAAAAAGGATAAGCTCGGAGGGTTGTACTAGGGGTATTCTGCACTAAAAGTGAGTGCTTGGTAAGGGTGTGGGATAGTTATATAGTCGATGTGGCCATTATAACAATTACAGGTTTAAAACATGGGTTAATCCTAGTGCCTCTTATCTAGCAAATCTTAATACTTACTATGCGGTCTCGGAATGCATCACAAAAACAAGTTCTAGAATTTAGTATACTATCGGTACACTCATATAATTTAATACCGATACCAATGCTCCAGAAAAGGTGACAAAGACCATACGTACACATCCATAATGACGGAATAGACACAT
Source organism: Tanacetum coccineum (assembly GCA_026074375.1). Lineage (NCBI taxonomy): Eukaryota > Viridiplantae > Streptophyta > Magnoliopsida > Asterales > Asteraceae > Tanacetum > Tanacetum coccineum. Next base: position 17,572 of record BQNB010053951.1, on the reverse strand, counting down.
ATGACTGCATTCGAACCTTAACTCAAACAAGCTAAAGGTACAAATTATCTTGGGTATCAATAATGGATACCCGATTTCCTAAAGATCTAAAGGCGAACGTCACATTTTTGGGGTGGGATTCTGAGGGTTTTTGTGCTAGTCATATAAATTCCTATCCATGAGATGCTATTAATACTTGGTGTTCATCAATATGTGTCCTAAAAACTTTTAAATTTTTGTCAAAATTACCTTTTTATGCTATGTTTTGATATATTACCCATCATTTTAAGGAACAAACAAATGGCAAATGAAGGAATAGTTTCTATGGCTTATTTCCCCTACACTTAAGTTAAACATTGTCCCCAATGTTTTATAGAAGTACCCATAAAAATAAATAAAGGAAAAAGAAAACAAGTAAAAGAAACTAGTACTCCCCTAGTTTGCTTAATAATGGAGAAGAAATATGTGATAACTGGTTAAATCGTCCTCTAAGAGTCATCTAATGAAAAATTCCTAAGAACTTACAAGCTTCTTCTCATCAAATATAACCTGTAATCAAATACAAAGACAACTACACCAAGCATAAAATCCATGGGATAGATATAAATACAATAAGAGTTTAGGGTTTTGACTCTATGAAAGCAGTAAAGATAGGATGAGAGTAATGGTATAATTATAGGTTTATGCAGGTTTACAAAAGAATTACAAATCTTAAATATTGCACATTTTATTTTTCAAAAATACTTAAAGATTTTCGAATTTTCACATTGCTAGAGACGCGACACCGTCGGGTTTTATCCCTACGCCGTCTCTAGGAACTGTGAAAAATTCCTCTTTGTTTTTACAGAGAAATTTCCTGCACGCAACTTTATTAGTCAAATCTGAAGAAAGTATTGCATAAAAACCTAGAATTAATCATTATAATCATATGACTCGAAAATGACGCGAATTAATCTAAATAATTTATTTTAAATGTTTGAATTTGTTCTAAAAAACCGGATATTTCCCTTACACTTATTTTGTCGCAAAATACATTTGATTGCAAATAAGACGAAGTTATAAACAAACAAAGCATGATTACAAACTAATTCAAACATAATAAAACAAACAATAAAGAATTAAAACATAAGACACTCCTAATTGCAGGAAAAGTAAATATTTGGTTGCCTCCCAAAAAGCGCTTTTCTTTATTTATGAGTCTTGTAGCTAGACTCGATGTAACACCCCCATTTTTACATATAGCAGCGGAAGAGACATTTTTTAAAAGATACCTTATCATTCATTTAAAATCAGAGTTTTACAAAAGCAGGTCCTAAAATCTAGAAACATAAAATGTGAATGATAACAAGTTTTAGCCATCTTCAAGTCCATGCCACTCCATGGCATAAGTTGCTCAATTACCTGGGATAAACATGCATAAAAAGGGTCAACACAAAGGTTGAGTGAAATTCATAGGTTTGAAATGTAATAGTTGAATACAAGTTATCATAATGGAAATATTTGCATTGCAAAGACGATTATCATGGAAAACATTATTATCATGGAGAATAGTATTATCATGGGGAACATTATTATTATAGAGAGCAGTATTATTATGGAGAATAGTATTATTATAGAGAGCAGTATTATCATGGAGAACAATATTATTACTCTAAACTCATGAACCACATATTTAACTTAATAGAACTGAGAACCTTTACCAGAAGATATACTAGGAGTCACTATCCAAAGAGCTATTAAAGAGATATTAGGAGATACTACCAAAAAAGATATTGAAGAGATATTAGGAGATACTACATGATAGAGATATAAGGAATACTACCCCAAGTGAGAAATTGGAGAGAATTATTGGAGATACAACCCAAAGAGATACTTGAGAGAGATATTGAGAGGAGATAAACCCAAAAGAGATATTTGAGAGATACTTGGAGATACTACCCAAAGAGAATTTTCCTGAAACTTAGGCAATAACAATATCAGGATAGCATATAGTTAGGAAAACACTTGTATTCATGGTTTTATAGCAGGTATTACACGGATTATAAAGATATTTAAAAAATTGAAATTGAGATTATGGAACTCATACTAAGACTTTGAAAGTAATCACAGTGTTTATAAAGATAAACTGAGTATATAAAAGCAGTTTGTAACACGCCTGTAACCCCCTTGCGGGTTTATAAACATGTAAATAAGTAAATGCGAGAGTTAAGATCACACCTGATAGGTAGTTGTAAAAATATACTAAAATAAAAGCTGAGACTTTATCACAATCTCAACAGAAGGTTGATAATAGCTAAAATGATAGTACAACAACCACGTCACGACAACCTGGTTAAATATGTCATGTCATATAGGAAGATTATCCTCTAGAACTTTGGTTCTCTAAGAGTTTAATTTGTTATGAGTTTGATTGGAAAGTTTAGAGGAATTATTAGTATCACCGATCGGGCCATCATAAGTCAGAGGTAATATCAGTAAAACGTTTTGAGGAGCTAGGGCAGTCTTTAAATTGTAAACCAACAACTCAGTCAGAACATAATACAAGATAAACTTCTTACTATGAAGACTCCTAGTATAAGAATAGATATAATGTATTGTAAGCGTTTGGATCAATATCTAGAAATGATAAGCACGAAAAGCGTTAATTAAAGTTATGTCTTATAAGGTTTTGAACACATTTTTATACTTTTTCAAAATGTTACATTTTAGACCTTTAAGAATGAAAAATGGCAAAATATATCCTTGGAGTTTGCACTTTTACGAGTTTGGTCCTTCTAGTTTAAAAGATGTACAAAGTGAACCTTGCACATTGGAGAAAAGTGACATAATAGACCCTTATAGTTATAACTTTGAAAAAATGACATTTTTAGTCCTTTTAGTTATAAGTTTTCAAAAGTTACGGTATATACCCATTGCATGGATAATATTTACAAAACAAGTCTGAATTGCCATGCAAGCTTATTTTAACATTCCAAAAGACATTTGTAGGTTATAGCTTATTAATATAAGCTAAAATATGAAGGTTTAACGTAACGAAAGTTTAAAATAATGATTCGTTAAGCTAGAATTCAAAACGGGTCGTTTTAGGGTTTTATAATGAAAACGCGTAGGTTTTTATTTAAAATTCCATCAAGACTTGATAAAGTTGTTATAATAACATTAGTTAAGTATGTTAGGATAGATTATAACAACATTTTATCATATTAGCTCACAGATTCAAGAAAAACATGAAATTAGGGTTTTGAGTGTGTGGTTTTGGATCAAAATGGAAAATGAGCATGAATTGAGTTATAAAACATTAACATGAGTTTATTTAGAATCATATGAACATTATAAGAGTGTAGGAGCAGGTATGAAGATCATAGAACCTGGGTTTGAGCTTATAGCTTGAAAATGGGTCGAAATCAGGACTTTTAGCTTCGTACGCCTAGAATAACGACTCCGGGGCTTCAAGGCTTCAATATTTCTCTTGATTACTTCTCTTGGGACCTCTTAGGAACTTATTGAGCAGAGAATTGCTGCTATTGTGGGTTATAGAAGAAGATGTGGGGGATGAGTTGAAATGAAGGGTATGGAACCCCTATTTATACCCGAAATCAAACTTGGAGGCCAAGGAGACTTTGTGCCCAAGTTAGGACATGTGTGGCAGCTACAAGGTGATAAGGAGAGTCTATGATGATGAGTTTGCAAAGCTAGAAGTAGCTATGAAGATGTGGAGGTGTTTTTGGAGTGTTGAGGTGTCACGGGTAAACAAAGACAACAAGGAGGTGATGAAGCTCATTTGTGGCCAAGTAATGGGTTGAGGTGCTTGTAAGCAGCTTCATAGCTGAAGTAGGAGGGTCATAGAGGTGCTTGATCACATGGTTGTATGAAAAATGGGTCAAAATAGGCTAGAATGGGTCGCGGGTTCGATTAGGGCTCGTTTAAGGTTTTTGGCTTGGATTTTCGAGTATACTTGGCTAAAAATGATGGATTACTGATCACAAGACTTGTTTTAAGGATTATTAACAAGATTTGATAAGTGGTTCGGGTTTAAAATGGGTAGAAATGGAAATTTAGGTCGTGGGTTGGAATTAGGGCATGTATAGGGTTTTTAGGTTTGAATTTCATGTATACTTGTGTTATAAGTGTGGATAAATAATCACAAGGCTTGTATTAGGAGTTAATAACAAGAATTGATAAGTAGTTTGGATTTTAAATGGGCAAAAATGAGTAAACGGGTTGATAGTTCTCATTAGGGCACGATGAGGGTTTCTTGATTTTAATTCGCATACAATTGAAATGAAATGATTAAATGATGATAGTATATGATTGGTAATGTTGTAAAATAAGTTATTACAACTTATTTGAGTGTTGGTTGAGATTTATAATGGATAAAAACGAAAAACAGGTCACAGTTAATATTTAGCTCGGGTTAGGGTTTCTAGGTTTCATTTCATGAAATCTTATGAAATAAGATGGAATATTGATTGTAAATGATGTATATGACTTGCTTGTAACTTGTACTTGATAGATTATACAAGATTCTTAGGAAAACGGAGGTAAAATGACTATTTTGAATATCATGCATTAATGACTTATACATTATGCTTTAAGAACGTGTACCTCTCTTGGAGGGAATGTATATTCAAATGAGATGTTATATTACTTGTACATATGCTTTAGTAGCTTGTGCATTCACTTTAGATATTAACTCTTCATGAAATTAGGGTTTAGAGGTATACGATAACGGTTTAAAGCCCGTCTTGATATAACGTTGCAAATGGTATATTATATGAGTAATGTACTTTCTAAAAAATGATATTAAGATATTGTCTTGATATGTTATGATGTTTGATTAACATATATGAAGATAGGATTGCCATAGGTAGGTTGCGTGAGCTTGTTAACTTTAGTTATGCAAGTTGCGTTGCATATTAAGATGTTGGTAATGTAAGTAATGTAATAAATCGAAAAATTTCTCCGTACAAATGTGATCATAATAAAATAGGTTGATTTTGCATTGATGAAAATTTCGGCTTGTTATAGTCTCTACCCCTTAAAGAAATCTCGTCCCAAGATTTAGTTTAAAGTTATAGTAGTATTGTTTAGGAATAGATGTAGGTACTGGGCATAAATTTGATCTTTATGTTAGGCTAATCAAGGTCACAAGTTCACGTGTGTGATGCATTTATAATTATGTTGCGCACCATAATTATAATTGCCTCCTTTCACACATCTACTTATTTACAAGACCACACCTCTTGATGACAACCAATAGAATTTCTCCAAATCTTGATATATCTTGTGAGAACCTGGGTAGATGAAATACTTCGATTTATGGGACCTGTGGGTTATGGGCCCACTATGCTTCTACTGCGCTACTCTGATTACACTCTAATTTGGTTTTTTGGGAAACTAGTTTATAAAAACTTAAGGATTCATTAAAGGGATAGCCGGGTAGTGATGTAGTTGACCTAACCGGTGATCAAGATCTTATTGATGAACATGGAGATATTGGAATGGGTGATTCAACAGGAGTCTCAATGTCTTTAGGTGGTGAAATTTCCTCGGGAGGAAAGAAATCTCGAGAATCAAACATCGGTGGAGGTAAAATAGCTGGTAGAGCAATAATAACTTGGGGTGATGGAATGGCATCATATGCTTGTATGACCTTCATATACGGATCATCGTGAAAATGTGATAAAAGATGTGACAACCGAGGTTGAGCAGGTTAGTTTATACCATTAGTTACGACTAAAAGTTTATTATATGTGTCTAAGTGTGTGCTATGTGATTTTATGTTTGTTAAGTGAGTTGCGTATGTGCACGATATCATTGTGAGGTGTATGGGCATCTCATTTTGAGTATGTTTGTGTTAAATTGTGAGTATTCCTTTTTGTCTTGAATCGATCAACCAAGTAATAATCTCGTTTTGCCATCCTTGTTAACTTTTCCATCTCGTGGACTTGTGACTTCTGGTACCGACATGCCTTCATACTTTCTTGTTATACCCGAGTGGAAGTGGGATAATATCACGATGGATTTTATCACCAAACTTCCTAGGTCGTCACAAGGTTTCGACACCATCTGGGTGATTGTGGATCGACTTACAAAATCTGCTCACTTCTTGCCAATAAGGGAGAATGATCCATTGGACAAGTTGGCAAGGTTGTACCTGAACAGGATAGTGGCAAGACACGGGATACCTGCCTCAATTATCTGTGATCGTGATGGAAGATTTACTTCAAATTTCTGGAGATCATTTCAGAAAGCTTTGGGTACAGATATTAGTATGAGCACTGCGTATCATCCAGAAACTGACGGCCAGAGCGAGAGAACCATTCAAACTCTCGAGGACATGCTACGTGCTTGCGTGATCGATTTTGGCAAAGGCTGGGTTAAGCATTTGCCATTGGCCGAGTTTTCATACAACAACAGTTATCACGCTAGCATAAAGGCCGCCCCTTATGAGGCACTGTATGGTCGAAAATGTCGATCACCGGTGTGCTGGGCCGAGGTTGGGGAAGCCCAACTGACTGGTCCGGAATTGATCCAAGAAACAACGGAAAAGATCGTCCTGATCAAGCAAAGGATGCAAGCTGCTCAGGATCGACAAAAGAGCTACGCCGATCGGAAGCGAAAGCCGATGGAGTTCGAGGTTGGGGACAGAGTTATGCTCAAGGTCTCACCTTGGAAAGGGGTCGTACGATTCGGTAAGCGGGGCAAGCTGAACCCGAGATATGTCGGACCTTTCAAGGTGTTAGCAAAAGTGGGGAAAGTTGCCTACAGGCTGGAACTTCCTCAAGAGTTGAGCAGAGTTCACCATACTTTCCATGTGTCTAATCTGAAGAAATGTTACGCTGACGAACCTTTAGTCATGCCGTTAGAAGGAATTCATGTTGACGATAAGCTCCAGTTTGTGGAAGAGCCCGTTGAAATCATGGAACGGGAGATCAAACGATTGAAGCAAAGCCGGATACCATTGGTTAAGGTTCGCTGGAACTCTAGGCGGGGCCCTGAGTTCACCTGGGAACGTGAAGATTCGTTCAAACAAAAATACCCACAGCTTTTCACAAACCGGGCTTCGTCATCTGCTACAAGGTCTTAAGCTTTGAGGACAAAGCTCTTTTAACGGGTGGAGACTGTAACATTTCTCAATTTCAGGTCATTTTACGACTCCTATTATTAGTCACTATTTATTTTGGCCTGATACGCGTTTACTTTTAATTTTACTTTTGAGCTAAATCGCGTAGACTAGAAATAATATTTTAATGTAAACGGTCATCAAACAAATTAAGGTTTACATCCACCAAGTAAGAAATAATTATTAAGAAGATAATTATGTACTTTGTGTATTTTTTTTATTGGTCACACAAAAGGTTACGTATCGCAATAAAATACATTTGGACACACCCTAGAAATACCTAAACTTATCTAGACTCAAACCAATACCCACTTTTAAAAACCTTAACACAAAAATTTAATCAATTTTGTGCATATAACCCACTAGGGGCCGGTTAGGGGTCAAAACAAGTAGGAAATCTTTCTAATGATCCTTACAAGTACTAGTAGTTCCTCTAACTAATTAATACTTGTCCTAATGGTCTCCTATTAGTCTTTTACACATTGGTTAAGAACCATTGTGCCTCTTGATTTCCTTTGTGCTGCGGATGACTAGGAACCAACACACAAATCCATAAGATTTGCTAGCTAAGCCAAATCTTGTACATCTTGAGAGTAATTAAGAATGGTACTAAGATGGTTTAGTAAAACCATGTGTTAGCAACTAGGAAACTCAAAAACCACCTCCTAGGGCACAAATTTGGTTCGGTGTGGGTTGTTTGTGAAACCAAGAGAGTTAACTAGCTTCTCATCCTATAAATAATATTCACTAGCTCACTTAACACATTTCCAAACTCTTATATACTTTCTTCTCTCATTCGGATCACAAAACGCAACCATACACTCCCATTTGTCACATTTGAGAACACGACACAAGCTAAGGGATATTACAACGAGTGCACAAGGGGTATACGAGCTAAGGGCTAGCACACATCACGTCCACTTCTCAATCTAAGAGCTATAGGACCCTTGTAAGTCTCTCACGACACTTTGCAATTCATAGTTTAATTGTCGCTTGATTTCTAGACTTGTGTCGCGACCCATATAGGGTTCACGCACCTATATATGTACATGTTATACTTGTGTGGTGCAAAGACCTATTTAAAACGCATGTACAAAGATGGATTATGTCAATCTAGGGCTTAAGTGCCTTATTTATATGAAAAACTTGGACTTCGACGTAAACAATATACATTATACACAAAATGGTAAGAAAACTATACGTAAACTTTCTTGTAAACACGACATGAAGACTAAGGAATGTGTAAGCAACCTTATCTAGTGTGTGCATGTAGCGAACACGACCCTATGCATGCAAAATAAGCTCACATTTGGTATACTAGCTCGTTAACGATGTCTTAAGAGGTACTAGAACACCTAACGGGCCACTAATGACTTTGTTTAACCCATGCAGCCCACACTCGGGACCAACAGGCCCAACAGTGGAGACCCTAGCTTATTAATAAGCTCATTCGAGCTTATTAAGAGACCTACGTGCTTATTGAACTTGCATAACTCAAGCATGCATGGGATGAACACCTAATGGGCCTAGTTAGCCCAAAGACCCACATACGGAACCAAACGGGCCCAATAAACAACCCGACGGGCCCACAACTTATTAATAAGCTCCCTCGAGCTTATTAAGAGACCTATGTGATTATAGGACTCACATGGACTTTAGAATACCATTAGGAGCCTAGTCGAACCCTTAATAGGCCTGTTAGCCCATTAACGAGTCTAAACGCAAGCCCATAAGCCACAATAAGCTTAAACAGCTTATTCATGGGCTTACACGACTTAATGAGCTTTTGTAAACTTAAGAACATTAATGGACCCCTTTTGATATCTTTCGGGTTAGAGTTATTGGGCTAGCAAGCCCAATAAGCTCGAATAAGCTCACCCAAGCTTATTTTACAGCTTCAACAATTATTTAGCTTCATAATAAGCCTAGGCAAGCTAACAGACCCAAAATAACTAAGCCCAAACATCTAGAACCCTTACCGGGCCTGTATCGAGCCCAATGAGCTTGAATAAACTCAAATAAGCTCACCCGAGCTTATTTTTCAGCCAAACAGACTCAACTAAGCTTATTGAACATGGAAAATAAGTTGAAATCATTTAGAGAACCCTAATGGACCTTTGGTTAACTTTCGGTTAAGGTTGTTGGGCCAACGAGCCCAACAGGTTCAAAATAAGCTCATCCGAGCTTATTAATAAGCCAAACAGAATATTGTAGCTTAAATAAGCTTAACAAATGCCTTAGTGATATTTTTTTAAACTTAAATGGCCCTTTGAACACTTAATGGACCTTAATGGGCCCGATAAGGCCCATTAAGCCAAAATAAGCTCGTTAGAGCTTATTTATAAGCTATGGCAGCTTATATGGTTTATTTTGACATAATTAAACATAATGCCACTTGTTGGGATTTAATTGGAAAGAAAATGCAATTTTTACAAAGTCAGAGGACTAAAAGTGTAAATTTACAAACTATAGGGTCAAAACTATAAATTGCTAAAGTTAACAAGCCCATGGACTGTTTCTGTCAATTCTAGAAACTTAGGGGCTGTTTCAAACATATAAGGACCTAAAATGTAACCTTGTAGAGTTTAGGGACTAAAAGTGTAATTAATGAAACTTGGGGGTTTAAAATGTAAATAAAGTATATTTATAAACCCAGGGGCTGTTTTGTATTTATAAGAAACTCAAGGGTGTTTTATAAACAAAAGTGATTGTTGTGAACGCTTAACGAATCGGGCAAGTTATATAATTATCATATAATATAACAAGATTAAACCACGACTTAATAAATATAGATATTTATTAATAAACGTTTACACGTACACAAGATCGGGGGAAATCGTATACTTTTCCAAGAGCCATCAAATAATTTCAAATACATTAAACACGTACACCACCACGCAAGTGATAACAGTATATATATAAACTAGCAATTTATTGTAGTTTATACATTGAGTCTTTAGCCTAAATTGTAGACTAAGACTGGCCGTATTTACTTAGGTGTTTGATTAACCCCCCATGGATATTCAAACATTCCGCTGCGTGCTCAGATTTGAGGGTGTTACACACATCCCAATCATCAAAACATGATGTTCATGATGAATCCAAGATCAAACATAATAAGAACATGCATGCTCATAAAAATCAAAATCAAACACATGCACTCAACAAAAATTAAATTTAACATAAAAGGGTTTTGAAAATCACTTACAACCACAATAGAGACCAACAAAGAGATTAAAATCTTTTATTCCTTTCTTTTTCTTGGTTAGCCGAACCTACAAGAACAAATCAACTCAAAACCTTACTTTCTTTTACCCAAAATCTTCCAATAACTATTAAAATCAAACCTTTATAACTTCTACACCATCAAGATTAATAAAAATCCTAGAAATCAAGATTTAAGAAAATAATTGCATGTTAATTTTGGAGAAAAGAAGGGTAATGGTTAATGTAAGGATGATTAGGGTTTAGTTTTTAGTGGTTTGGGATTGAATGGAAGGGATTTGGGAATCAAGATTAAGGGTTTTTAGGGTTGTTTTGCTCGAACAGTAGAGGGAGAGTAGGAAGGAGTCGGATAGATTTTTTTTATCGTTAGATTGTGTGTGTTTTGTTCCGGTTTATATAAAAGAAAAATAAGGGGAGTGGGCTATTTATAGGAGATTCATTACTAGAATAATTCCCCCAAAAAAATAAAAATATAGAGGGTGTGTTTGTTTGAGCTTAATAACCGGCCCCTTCTTTGGGGTGGGCTTGGTTGTGCTTTTTGTTTGATAAGTTTTTGTATCACTTTGTTTTCGGGCCCAATAACCTATTTAACTCGTTATTTGTTATAAAATCACGATTTTTGACGCGGTTTCGGCTAAACACGAATAGAAGATGAAAAATAATTAAAATAAATTAAATAAACTCTCATGGCTAAAATATGACATTCGTTGATTTCTCGATCGATAAAACGGATAACTTAATAAAAATCGACTTAAATAATAAAAATAAATTATTTAAAATTTGGAGAATAATTATAAGTTCGGAATAAGCAGTGACCTTAAATACGGGGTTTTACATCCTCCCCTCCTTACGGGAGCGCCGTCCCGGTGCTCGATTCTCCTTAATCGTCTACAGTTTTACTATGCAGAAGATGAGATAATACTCCAAGTCCCCCACACCACACCCCCATTCGAGGTTTCCAACTAAAATTGAATGAACAAAAGTCAAAGCATGAAATATATGCAACAAGTATGAGCGAATGGATTGAATGTCGTGAGAATTCTTAAAAGGAAGAATAAAATACATGACTCGAAGAAAGAGCTATTAGAAACGAAGAATTTAACAAGTCGTCAATTCTTGGAAGCGGTTAATGGTTCATTACTATTAGCTTATCATGTTCGCGGCAGGCAATACACATTCGAAAAAATCCATATAACAAATTACGAGTCGAAAGAAGTTCATAGCCCAAAGACGATGCGTACGACGAACACAACGCTATGTCGAATACACATAGCCCCACTCATTCATAATTCGTCATTTAGTCACGTACATAAAGAGGCGTCCCCAAATCCATGTAAGTAAAGAAATTATAACTTATGAATTCATGTCAATAAGATGATTATAAGTCATCTTACTTAAGTATGACCGACATAAAACACAATATCAAAACAAGACCAAAAGCTACATTAAGTAAAAAGGAGGGCATCTCCTTGACGGCATGATTCTTCAAAATTATAAGAAGTAACGAGAAGAATAATGAGACGTTAGTCAATCGCGTTTCAAAGGTAAGTGTCAAAAGATGGCACGTTCCAAGTTGACATGATAAAGTAGTTCTCCCATCGAATGGAAGACTTCAAAACAATAGATTATGAAGCAATATATGTGATTCAAAAGCATAAGAAGAGTGTTCAAACTCGGAGTCGGTCGAGAAAATAACTAGCGGAATTGACAAACTACACCGAATTTCAATACCATCAAAAGGAAATAAAGTAAAGTCGTGTAAGTGTTTCGGAGATCGTTGCATCGCTCACAGTATATTGTAGTAAACGAACTCATTAAGACGTAATATAGTACTATACACATATGTAAGTAATTATTATTACGTAGACGATTTCACACTTAGGCTTCGGTTAGCACTCGCATCAAGCCAAGCTCGATTAAAAAGCATAGACAGTGATTCCACAACATGTGGGTAGGCGTACCCCTCCGATCCTAATCACAATATAACATGAGTAGACGTACTCATCCGATCCAAATTTCAAATCACGCTAGCCATAACACCAAGGCGACACAACGACCTTGAATAGTTAGACTCACACAAATCACTTCTATATAATTAGATAACGGCAAACCAGAAGATGAGCATAAGAGATTAAAAGAAGGTAGCTCATATACGTACGGGTATCCTTATATGATACTAGTATTGATGTTCGAGTGAGAAAATAAGAAAACAGGAAGTACGCGATAATCGAAGTGGTCAATATATATATAACCGACCGATATAAGATAAATAGTAAGGCGTCATAAGATAGACATAAGAGAGCGAAGTCATAACTAAGTGTTATATACTCATTATACATGTAATAGCAATAGGGATGCAAAAGAGAGCATATAAGTTACCTGGGAGCAAGCAAGCGCGGATATCGGACAACGTGGTGAATGACTTTTAAAGTTTATTGAATAACCGGTTATACGTTTAGGTTTTGAAAACGACCTAGTTCCTTTATAACCAGTGCTCTGATCCAACTTTATAACGCCCCCAAAATCACAACGCAGCGGAATACCACTTGGGGTGCTACTTCATAGTTCATACACACAAGTTACACAATACGACTCTAAGTGAGTCGTTTTGAAAATTCAGCCATCCGATAATTTTTATAATATATCATAAAATATTAGAGTTACAACAGGTCCCATTTGTAATGTAATAGAAAACATTTTTAAAACATTTATTGAATGATACTCAAATAATAAAGCCTTCACAAATATATCCGTGCGACTCGAATGGTCCCAATGCTCAGCTAGCAAAATAATAACCTGAAAAAATACATGCAAAAACGTCAACAATAATGTTGGTGAATTCATAGGTTTAAGTAAAAGCAGTATTGAAATAGTTCAAGTAATATTTCAGTAAGAAAAGTAACGTTACAACATTTCAAAGAATTATATCTGAAATCCAAGTGGTAATTCAATAATTCAAGTAATATTCAGTGAATCCATAGAGTTTATAATAAAGAGTAAAAGCAATTTAAAACACAAGTATAGTTCAATAGGAGACATTGCAACAGATACAATGTATCAATTCATCTTTATCGCATTGAACTCATGACACCGAACATTAACACTACATATTTATATATGTCTAAATTTGCCCCTGATACTAAGTATTATTGCCTTATACCTAAACTATCTCAATACAAAATGTCCGTTTGACATGGGTGTTCTCAATATGGATTCAGACCCCAGACGGGGTTTTCAAGCCCAATAGATCTATATATTTGTACTGGCGTTTACCCTGAAAGGTAATTGACGATTCATGAAATTAGGGACTTTGGCAATAGCTACTTATGCGGATAATCTCATAATCGGGTCCAGCATACCATAAAATCACTTTTGTTAAATTTTAAACAAAGTAAGATATTCAAAAGTTATAGTTTCATAAATCGGTATTCAACGATTTCAAATCGTATAGTAGTAAATCAAGCTTTCGTAAGTTCATGAGTAAACAACCATGTATCGCACATGTTTTAGAAATCATATAGTAAGTAAGTAAAGGCTTTTAGTACAAACAATCATGTAACGCTTATGTAGTAGAAATCAATAAGTTTACTAAGTAAAACGAGCATGTATTCTCACCCCGAAATAGTTTATGAAACCATTAAAAGAGAAAATGTGGGGCTATGAACTCACCTAAAAGCGATGAAGCATCGAACGAGAATTTCAACAAGGAAAGAATGGCGACAACGTCTCACTCTCGACCTATAATAATGGTGCACGATTTAGAAGAATATATAAATTATAAGCAAATTCATAATTGGCATAAGGATATGAAAATATATATCGACATGTATGTAATCTTATACCATAGATTTCATGTGTGCGCCAAACTTACTTATTTATACCCACTAAAATGATCTACCTTAAGTTTAACTTTATTTTAACCCATTCAGACTAATATGTAATTTTTTTTATGAAAATTACCTATTTTGACCCATTATCAAGGTTAAGACTTCTAGACGCGAACAAAAACGAAAGACTAACTTATTAGTTGCAAATTCAGCTTTAGTTAATACATTTTACGCTTAATTATTCTCCATAACGCTAATTGACCAATAAAAGAATTTCGTCAAGTTTGACTTTTTATTATTATTATTATTATTATACGCATATATATATATATATATATATATATATATATATATATATATATATATATATATATATATATCTTAAATTGTGTCCACATTATGGACATGCTACAGTTTAAATTTCGTTGAAAAATATTAAGTTTTGATATGTCTGCTCACTACATCTTTGGAATCTAAATTATGACTCAGAAACGCAGTTTCAACAACTATTTTTGTAAAACCCTTTTGACCCACTTTTAAGTACTGAAAATCCGAGAGGCTTCTTTCGTTGGGAATTATATTCGATGAACTTAGTCTTAAAATCAAGAAAATCAGAAAAAGCTATTAGGATGATTAGGTTACGACGCACGCAAGTTGACCCAAAATTCTGCACAAATTTTCCTATTCCGAATTTATAACGATCAACCCATCCAAACACACCCGTACTCTAACTTATTATACCCAATATACCCATTTTAAAGGATCAAGACCTTTAGACACGACCGAAAGTGTACATCTATTTATTAGTTGTAATTATAGTTCTCGTTATACTTGTTTCAGGTTTAACCGACTAACTTTATATTTTTATGAAAATTACCCATTTTAACCCGTTATCAGAATTGAGACACCTAGACGCGAATGAAAGTAAAAAGACTAATTCATTAGTCGCAAATTCTTTTATTAAGATATTTTACGCCTAACTATTCTCCATAACGTTAATTGACCCTTAGAAGAATTTCGTCATGTTTAACTTTTTATTAAATATATTTCCTTAAATTTGACCCGTCTTAAACGACCCGCTAAATCACATTTTCACGACTCGAACTCTAAAGCAATTTGATGTAAAACGATGTTTAGGATACTTTTTTAGTTTTGCTGAGACCGAAACCCTAACGAGAAAATGACCCAAAATACCCCTTCAAGTTTCTCTAAAAAATTAACTTCTTCTTAACAAAATTGCAGAATTTCTTTTAAGTTTTTGACCCGTTAACATACGTTTTTAGCCTTAGTTATCTTCAAAAGAAAGTAAAACGGCATTTTAAACAACTTTTTAGTTTTACCCGAGACGCGAAACTCGACCGAAAATGATGAAAATTCCCTATTCTCAGATCTGATGTAACTAAAAAAAAAAGAAAACGCAGATTTTATTCTAAGCTTTTCGACCCGTCATTAGGCATTTTTTGTCACACCCCCAAATGGGGTCCCGTCCGATTTAGTGTCCGGGGGTGTGACGTCACTGAATATCTCAAGAACAAAGCATAAAGAACGACCTCTAAGGGTACGTTTGAAAAATAAACACCGTTGCATAAATTCAAAATATTAATAAGTTTTACATTGATCAAATTTAAAAGATAAAATCGTTAAAATGCGGAAGCTTAAATAAGTTCAACAACGGTGTTAAAAGACATAGATAAATTTCTAGTAAACCGGTCTGGGCAAAAAGACTTTACATAAGTCAAGCAACAACATCCATGCTAAGCACCTGAGAAAACATACTTAAAACGTCAACATAAAGTTGGTGAATTCATAGGTTTGTTCAAACGTAATTAATGTGGACCACAAGATTATCAAAACGTATACGACAGTTATAGGAGATACAAACTTCACATAAAGAGGCATTTACGTTGCACTAAGCTTAAGACAGTAAAGCTAATACTGAAAGATAGCATGTACAGTGCTATAAAGGCTTGCCCTTCAGGTGTCCGACCAAAGACCACCTAACTAGTTTCGACATGACATATATCCGTTAGTCCTTGGCAAACTCGGACTGGTAAGTTCTTCTTACCCAGATAGGGATAAATAGTCCCAGTAGATCTATTTATTCACTCGCACTCACTTAACGAGCTAGTCGGTTAAAGATGATTAATAGTTCATGATAATTCGGGCAATAGTGGTCTAAACGCTACTAAGGCAACATGTAAACGAGAAATTTCTCACGTATAGTACTTGTATCCAGTTTTAAAAGCAAGCAATGTTTCTCACCTCAAGTTATTAAACAATTATTCAAAACAATTAAAAGTTGGGCTTTGAACTCACCTTGATTGGTGAATCGAAGAAGAATAGTCTAGAATAAAATCACACGATAACGAACGATGGTTCGTATAGACAACCTATGAAATGAATGTTTGGTTTAATATCGGAGTAGCGCAGAAGTGCGGATAGTGCATAAGCATATACTAGTGTACTTTTGTTAATATATTTCCAAAAATTAATGCTTGTGATCATATAATAGTTAAAATGTTTTCGTAAGTAAATTGAGTAAATAATAATACGTATATTAATATTATATATATATAAATGTCTAAGTGTTCGACACATTATTAAATTCCCATTTATCTAGTTTTATCATGTGCGTTTTCTAATATTTACTAACTATAATAATTTATAAAAATTTTGGCATGACCCGTTCATGTTTACACGTTTTCCAAAGTCGTAGACTTTTATAAAAATCATTTTCAAATCACTTTCAATCCTCTTTTCATATCTACAAGTTATACATCGTCAAAACCCTTTTATTATTTAATCAAAAGATTATTTGGACCCTTATTTGGCTTTTAGGCCCAATAAGCCAAATTTTATTACTCGACACGTCCAACATTCAAAATAAGTTAAACGTATAGCGTCTAAGTCGTACACTATTAAATAAGCTATTCATGAACTTATCCAATAAGCTACACCATAGCTTTACTCTTTGGTGTATTGTATTTATGTTGGGCCTTGGCCCTTTAAGTCCAAAAATGTAGTTTTACTTATCCATATAGTCTGATAAGCAAAACATTAAATAATAAACACGCGACTTAATAATAAGCTATCAATAAGCTCACAATAAATCAAACCATAATAATCCGAACCACATAAGCTCAAGAATAAGCTCGTGGCATTGGTCTTGTATGTGAGACGCGGCTAAAAGCACAAGCAAAACATATTCGGGCTTATTTATTAAGCCGAATAAGTTTACCATTTTTCCTTTCAAGATAAGCTAGAAAATAAGCTAATAAATATAAACCAAAACAAAATAAGATAAACAATCACTTCTTCTTTCTTTCCTTATTGGGTCGAACCATGCAATAAGCCCATTATGCTTAAAATAATCAAAATAAGCTTTTCCAAAAGCTTATTAACATAAGCCGAATAT
>BQNB010053950.1:5983-39764 GCA_026074375.1 Tanacetum coccineum | reverse complement strand
GTTACTTTCTCATTTGTACCGTAATGAACAACTTACTTTTTTTTGTACACATTACACCAATGTACTTGATTGTTTTGTGATAATATCACCCAAATGACCGGTTAGATATCCACGTATTAATTTTTTTTCCAAATCTGTAAAGAGACTCCATCGTAGCAAGTGCATAATTGACATAACTGGTTTCTTACCGTTAGACCCGACCCATTTTTTCCTTTAAATCCTTCCATTCATCTCCTCCCCTTCATTTAACCGTTACCAATTTAATAACTTAACCCTAAAAGCTTCCAAACCCTAAACTAAAATTATGACAACAATTAATTATGATGACATCGTTCCTACAAAGTGCATATGTAATCTCCCCATGATTGAACACACATCATAGACTCTCACAAATCCTTGCAGGCGTTTTCTTGTTTGCCCCAACGATACATAAGTTTAGTTGTTATTTATCACGTTTTCTTGTTTGGTTAATGTTGTTTATAATAACTGTTCAATATTCAGAAAGTTGGTGTGAGAAAGTGTAACAAATTTTTCTGGTATTATCCTGAGTTGGAAAATTCACGGTATATAAACCATTTGTATCAAATGTATGGACAACTTAATCCTCATCAAATTTAATATATTGATAATGAGATAAGAAGCCAAGAACTATTGATGATCCTTCAAGATAACTTTGCTAGCCTACAATATGAACACAGACAAAGCCAAAAAATGCAAGATTTTAGATGTCTACATTCATCATCTTTTTAGCCATGGTGTTTCTTGTTTATGTAATGAATTAGGTGTAATAGCTATGTAATAGCTAATCTTTGAATTAGGTGTAATAGCTATGTAATTTGCTGTGTAAGACTTATGTAATCATCTTTTATGTTATGAATGTGTTTTAGGAATGATAATTGAAATATGTTGAAGATAAGAGGTGCACACTGTATTGCTTAAATATGCATAGACAATCTAAAAAACAGAAAAGCAAAGGGACTTGGGAACATAACACTTTATGTGCACATGGTTTATGGACAAGATAACAAATTAACCATTAAATAATCCTGCATTTCCTTAATTAATGGTGGTCAAAAGTAGGGTTACAGTGTTTAAGACACAAAAAGCCAAAATAACATGCAAGGCCCATAAAACCTGTATTTAGCACATGTAATTGTCTAACACTTTTGACCCATACATAACATAAAAGAAATTTAAGTTCCTAATAATTCATTACAGTTCTTGAAACAAGCAAATGATTACTCTTCCACATTAAAAGCCTTGTCAGGAGTACTACTAGTTCCAAATTTGTCAAACTGAAAAGGCTTGTTCAACTTCATATTGGCAATTCTTTCACATCTGCCATGATTTTTATGGTAGATCCTAATGCCATCTACACTTGATGGTGGCCTTCCTCTTTTCTTTTTTGGTGCATGTCCATCTTCAACTGATGCTTTTGCTTTGCCTTTATCCACAGCTGGTGATTTTCCTTGTTCTGGTGCAGGTCCATCATCACTTGTCTCCTGTTCAGGTGCTTCATCAAGATCTGCAACACTAACAGTTGTATCCACAACCCATACTCCAGATTGTTGAGTGAGTTGAGAATGGATGCTTGGGATAAAAACTTCATGGTACTGCTGATTCATAGGTGCTTCTTCCATGGATTCTTCTTGCCAGTTTGCAGGAGTAAAGTAATCATTCTTTTCTTCCCATTCCTGTTCTTCTCTTCTTTCTTTGTCCATCTTTTCTTGTTCAGCATCTATTTTAGCTTATGCTATTGCTTATTCTTCCATACATTCCCTAAATGCTTGTTCATCTAATTCCAGTTGATATTCATGCACAAACAATATTGATTCAACATAATGTATTGTTTAATCTTAAATTATAAACAATAGTAATAAGCATGGTATAACATACCTCTTTAGCAGTTAAAATACCACAGCTACTTGAGCTTGGAAATACACCACCTCTACTACCTCTCCCACTACCTCTGCCAGCCCTTCCACCACCCATTTTACCCCTTCCACCAGCTCTACCACCAACTCTACCACCAACTCTATCACCAGCCCATTCACCACTTCCACTACCATCATTTACACCACTACCACTGCCATCTTTTACACCACTACAACTACCATTATTTACACCACTACCACTACCACTGCCATCATTCCCATCACCTCTACTAGATCTACCACCATCCCTAGATGCATATTTCCCGACATACAAGACATGTGCTTGTTCTCAAAATGGTCCAAATGGCCTAGTATTGGACTTTTGTTGGAGGAGTCAGCTTGGGCTCAGTTACTTGGTTTTTCGTTGCTCTTTCTCTTTGTACCTTTTTTCGAGTCATCAATAATTTTCAATAAATGCTCGAAATCCATACTTTTACTCAAACAATCGGGATACCAGCCCACGCGTTGCGGCCAGCGTGTTTTTCCGAGTGTATTTATTCTGTGTTTTAACCTCAGCTGAAAAATGAATGGGTATTGGCTTGAGAACGGGCTTTGTTGTATGAGGCATTTAGTTCTTTAGTTGTATAGGAGATATAAATAGCACTGATGGTATTTGACTATAGTGGCAAGGAGTCTCGCTCCCTTATTAGTTAAGACTAGACGAGTACCCGCGCATAGCGGCAGAAATTCCTAGCGGCAGATAATTAACGACATACGATATTGTGGTAAGTTTTTCTTGTAACATTTAGAATAGAACGCGAAAATATCAAAATGTAATTGTAAACGGATGTAGCATGCGATAATTCAACATATTTATAGCGGCAACCAATTAACGATATGCGAACTCTTAGTGGAATTAGAAGCCATGTATCCTATATTAGTCAACTCTTAGAATTCATAAAAGTTGCATAAATTCCTTGCCATTTTGTTCCCTAAAATAAATTTTTATTTGGTTCCCTAAAATACATTTTCAGTTTCAACATTTTCGTTTCCTTAACAATCTAAATCATCAAAAGACCACCACAATGAAAACCTGACAACATCCTTTGTTCTCATATTCAAAGATCTAATCACATCCTGCAAAACATAATTAGACATAATTAGAATATAATTAGACTATACAATTAATGTAGTAAAATTTAATTTTCTGTTTTCAACAATTTGTTGAATATATCAATACAATTTAATCATTGCCATTTGTATATAACTAGCCTTAAGGCCCGCCCGTTGGGCGGCTAGCTTTAAATTATTATTTGAAGATGGATAAATGATACCTATAATGTAATGTGGAAATAACCAAACGTTTATTTGTTTGTATGTCGATGATCTTTGTATTTTTGACAAAAGAAAGTTGATGTGTTGTGATCTATAGTGACTTTAAAACGAATGTAGTTATAATCATCATATTTTGAGTTTATGAAAAATGTTTTTTTTTAAGTTGATAAAATTTTATATGTGATAAACATATTGATTTATTTGTTTTCTTTGGATAAAAGCTTGGCAAAAACATTAAATTATGAGACATCCCTGTGAATTATAGAAGCTAATAGTCACAAAGAAAGTTGTTTTGTTTCATATGTTTCTAAAGTGTTTAGTTAATTCAGTCGAACCGAGAGTAGTCTGGACTGATTATGAAAACATTGTACAACTCATTTGTCTATTGTAAAAGAAATGGCATATTTTTAATAAGGGTGTGCATATAATTTTCTAGTACACCAAAATGAGTGCAAGCTCAAGTTTAGCAAAATTCATGTTTGTAGCTTGTTCTTTTCTGCTAATTTGTCTTAAAAGCCGGTCCTTAATAGCATCTTCCATCATCAACTGCAACTTTGCTTTGATATTCAAAACACTTTTCGCCTGCATATACAAAGATGATTGTCAATGCATAGTATTGACAATGTTACCACTACTTATATACTTGCAACACATGCAATCTCAATGGATAACCAACCATATTGTTCTACCTTTATATGGATTATACAAAATAGATGACTATAAAGTAAAATGAATAATTCCAATCAGACAATATCAACTATAAGGCGAATTGGCTTCACTATATTCGTGTCTATTGTCTACGTACATGCAGGGAATGAAAAGTGTACTTATCAGGCATGGGTCACTCGATGGGACCAACTTCCATGATTGATCATAATATGGTTTTTAAACTAATTGTAGAGTTGTGTAAATCAAAAATAGGCATACTTATAATAACCAACACTTTTAAGCCATGAATAATACGTAAACTCGACATAATTGCATCACTTATCGAGTGTTTAGGATTCAATTTTTTACCTGGCGCGGTGTGTATGATATTGATGTTCTCATCATTAAACTTTGCTCCGTAGACAAATTATCCTCCTGTATAGTCACCACGTGTGAAGTCACCTCCTTAGATAATGAAACTTGGGATAATCCTGTGGAATTTACTTCCCTTGAAGTGAAGAGGTTTCCTGCTCTTTCCAACACCTTTCTATCCTGAGATAATTAACAAAAAATAATTAGGCCGATAAAATGAGCAAAGTGCTTAGCTGCACAGGCGTAACATTCCTTATTATCATCAAGTCGGGTTAACATTACCACCTTCACCCTGAGAAGGAAACTCCAAGAATCTTACCAGCATCATCTTCCAAATTTCTATTCCATGCAATCTTAATTCACCCATCATTATACAAGGGACCGTAATCATCACGGAATCTTCACACTTCTTCAAAGGAGTTCCATAAGATTCACTTTCCACCCCACGAACATTCCTCCCTCTCGCAAAACCGACTAGAAGGCGGACACCGAATCATTGTTTAACATTTTAGTGGATCTGAAATCAAAACTATCGACATCCAAATGCTCCTCATTTTCTAAACTTTCATCCAAAACTAGGACCCTCAGCATCCTTCCTTTCCAGAGGATTAGACTCGGAAGTGAACTCCATCGATTTCAATATTGGGATGCCCATATGCAAATCAGTAGCGATAATACGATAAAGTCCGATTACGATATGAAACTATAAAGGACTCTATCCATGATGTAAAGACTTCTGTAAGGACATCAAACCTTCCATGAGACATTGGTCCATCACCTACCCATATCCGTAAATCACGCTGCTTCCCCACCGGCCACCCAACTTTCTTATAAACCTCTGGAGGCCCATGATGCCAATGCAGAACCACCAGGTCTATCCAAAACTCCTCTTTCGTCTAGAATACAAATCGTGAGAACATATTTGAACTCAAAAATATCTCTTTTAACGCCTTGAAGGTCTTGACGTTCTCCACTTGTCCATAAGAGTGAATTCCAACCAAAACCCAAAGTCCCCAACATATCTAAGACAACTTCATCGATTCCCTCAAAGGAATATGTTTTAGAAGCCCTGATATGACACTTAAATCTTTAATTTTAGCAAGAGACTACGCTCTTACCATCCCAAATCAATACTATAGTCTACGAGATAGACATCACCGCTTCCTTACACGCTTCATGTATATACCTTGTTACAATCCGACACCCCCACAGATTCTGCTCCAGGCATTACTGGTACCGTATTAGCCCGACATGTCCATTGATTGTTGCCCAGGACGCTTTAAGCATACGAGTTAAAGACTGAAAATATTTTCGTTTGCTACTACAGATTGAGAGTTCGAACCTACATGGGGTTTTGCCGTTTCCCTAAGAACGTTCACAGGTCTATTATAAGTTCGACATACTTCGCCACATTCGGCAACTAATAGAAAACCCACCCATCCATGCCTTTCTTAGATTGGAACCTAAACTGATTGATATCAATAACGTTTATAAACGTACCAAACCAAATCGATGACCGATTTTGATCTCTTTTTGCAAGCTATGTAAACATCGATCAACCACCACCCATTTGTTACAAAAATCGCAAAAGATCTTGGACGACGCATACCATGGGATATTAGAAACAAAGATTGATGAAAACGACTTAGGTTCTCACGAAAATAAGGATGGGGATTTGTTGGAATACTTTTGTTACGTTGATCTTGCACGGACGATTATTATCGAGATGGTCGTTCCTTTTGTTCTGATTAATTATTAGATCGGTGACCTTGTGCAATTGCCTCGTTATTTAACAACAGGATAGCAAAGATCCGAAAATTAGGATTGGTAAACGCCTATCATTGGTGAATTTGTTATTATCTTCTCCTTTCGATCGAACCGGAAACAAAGCTACGTATCACCCTTTTTTGTTCCTTCTGCCGTCGGCGCCTATGAACGTATAATATGACCAACAGATCAAGGAAGAGAAGCTACCTTCATCGCATAAGTCCAAGATGAAAGCTTCTCCAACCCAGTGCCAATTTTGTGAAACCTTACATCTTTGGTATCTTCGATTAGAGATTGGACCATAGAATCATCGTCATCTTTCACCCATGTAGGACCAAAGTGGATCAATAACCTCCGACCAAAATTAGGGGAAAAATGAGATAATAATGGTGGAACGGTGCTAGTGTGTGTGTTTTTAGTGTGTGAAGTTAGTTTGATTTAGATTAGAATTTGGATTTGGATTTGATATCAAAAATTATGCCACAAGAGGGACTCGAACCCGGGTCTCTTACGCCACAAGACTAAGAAGCAAAACAATACCAACTGGGCTATGGCGATGCCAAAAAGATTGCTAGTTTCAACATTTTATGAATGCTTAGAATTTCTTTTATAATGTAGTATAGGTGAAAACTTGGCAACATCATTTGTTCTCATATTCAAAGATCTAATCACATCCTGCAAAACATAATTAGACTATATTAGTTTTAGGAAAAGTAAATAAATTAAAAGATGAAACAAAATGATCAAATATCATAATTCATAATCATATAGTGTCATATAGAAGATATATAAATGAATAGTTAGCTAAGATAGGAAACAGTTACACTAATTTAATGTGCTTTACTATTATACGGGAATGATTATGATTGCCATTTATACAATTAGTAAACTTTCTATAATGAATTTTCTGTTTTCAACAATTTGTTGAATATTTCAATAATATTTCAACGATTGGGCCATTTAATATTATAAATTTGTCCATTTATGTCCTGTATAATAATTTAAATATACAATTTAATTTAGTCAAAAAAATTTAATGATTGTCATTTATACAATTAAAAGTATCATAATGATCAAATTCAAAATTATAATAAATTACACTTGTCAACGTCGGCGAAGATTCCGGCAATATAGACGGCGGTGAAAGCAGCGGTTCTACAAAAATCAACAAGATAAACTTTATAACAAAATTTACAAAATAACTATTTATACAATATTATAACTTTAAGAATATACCATTCTCAATTACGGAAACAGTGACCATGTGTATTACAGATCAATAAACAAAACCTTCAAAATATAAATAATAGTCATAGATATATTATAAATCTCAAAAAATACCTCATATCGTAAAAACCTCTTTTGATGGCCGTGAGTTTTGGCGGTCTCTTTTCTGTGGTGGTTGGGCTCACGGCGGAGTGGTGGTTTCAATGGTGCTTCTCTTTTTCCAGCAAGTTTGATTTTTCCAGCGAGTTTGATTTTTCCGGTGAGTTTGATGACGACGGTGGTTTGGTGACGACGACGGTTTTGTGACGATGACGGTGGCGAGAAGGGATGGTGGTGGAGGAGAGTTCTGGTTTTGCTGAGTCATAGGGTGGTGGCGGCGGTTAGGGTGTGTTTAATAGGCTAAGAGAGATAAAGAGGATAGGTATTGAGATAAAGAGAGATAAGAGGATATGTGCGTTTTTTTTGTTTTGATATGTGATGGTTCGGTGTGTGTGAGGTTTATAAATGATCAAAGATTTCAAAAAGACGCCAAAAAGATTCATAGTTTCAACATTTTAAGAATGGGTATAATTTCTTTTATAATGTAGTATAGATGAAAACTTGACAACATTTGTTCTCATATATTCAAAGATCTAATCATATCCTGCAAAACATAATTAGACTATGTTAGTTTTAGGAAAAGTAAGTAAATTAAAAGATGAAACAAAATGAGCAAATATCATAATTCATAATCATATAGTGTCGTATAGAAGTTATTTAAATGAATAGTTAGCTAGATAGGAAAACAGTTACACTTTTCTATGTGAATTTACTATTATATTCAAGTTCAAAAATAAAAAAATCAAATAAGTTCATACACATTAATGATATTGATATATAGGAATGATTATGATTGCATTTTTTACATTAGTAAACTTTTATAATGTATTTTGTGTTTTTAAAAATTTGTGGAATATTTTATTAACATTCAATGAGTGTATTTATATATATTAGCCATTTATATCCGTATTAATTTAAATATAACAATTTAATGTATTCTATAACATTTATCTGATTGTCATTAATACAATTAAAGTTCTCACTATGATCAAATTCAAAATTATAAAAATTACACTTAGTCAACGTCGGCGAAGATTCCGACAATATAGACGGCTGTGAAGGTTCTTCAAAATATCTACAAGATAACTCTATAAAAATTTTTACAAAATAACCATTTTACAATATCTATTAAAATTAAGAATTATACCATTTTAAATTTACGGCAAAGTGACCATGTGTATTACAGATTATTAACAAAACCTGCAAAACATAAAAATATATTATGATATATTATAAATCTCAAAAGTCCTCTATTTAAAAACCTTTTTTTGATTGGCCGTGAGTTGTGCGGTCTCTTTTGTGGTGGTTGGGCTCACGGCAGAGTGGTGGTTTCAATGGTGCTTCTCTTTTTTCCGGCAAGTTTGATTTTTTTGGCGAGTTTGATTTTTCCGGCGAGTTTGATGATGACGGCGGTTTGGTGACGAAGACGGTTTGGTGACGACGGCGGTGGCGAGGAGGGATGGTGGTGGAGGAGGGTTCTGGTTTTGCTGAGTCATAGGGTAGTGGTGGCGGTTATGGTGTGTTTAATAGGCTAAGAGATATAAAGAGGAGAGAGGTGTGAGATAGGAGAGAGATAGTGGATATGTTTGTTTTTTTTGTTTTGATATGTGATGGTTCGGTGTGTGTTGAGGTTTAATTAGGAGCAAAGTTTCTTTTTTATTGAACGGAAATGGATTTTTATTAAAAAGGCTATGGAAAGAAACTAGCAGACGTATACACGCAAAACGATACAAACAAACAAAGAACGGAAAATAAAGAACAAAAAAAAAACTAACGAAACGACTCGCCAAAACAACCAAAGGCTATTAGAATAAGAAAGATCCCACATTATTAACGCCAACTATATTAACTCCCATGAAACGAACCGAACACATAAAACAAACAATGGAGGATCATACCAAAAAGCGTTCTAACCGGCATCTTTGTTTGTCTCGATAAGGCATTATGAGAAGATAGCTTCTTGAACGTTTGCCTAATAACTCCAAATCTGAAAAATCGCTAGAAAATAATCTTTCACGATCGTAGGTTGCGCGAGACGAGAATCAACCCGTGTATAATTTCCATTGGGGTCTTATATCTCTCGTTATCAGAATCTATCTCGTTCACTTAGTTAGAGGACCAATATATCATTCACGAAGAACCAGACCTCGCTAACAATATTTAAATCATTACCCGGGGGTGTAGATGGAGGCGCAAATGATGGAGTCTTTTTCAGGAGCAATAACTTGCGTAACATCCTCATTATCATCAGTGTAACTGTACACTAATCACCCTGAGAATGATACTCCAAGTATCTCTACCAGCATCATTTTACAAATTCTTTTCCATGCTCCTTAATACACCATCATTATACAGACCGAATCATCACGATCTCGCTTCTTCAAAGGAGTCCACAAGAATCACTTTTCAACCCTACGAACATTTCCTCTCGCCAAATCCGGACTAGAAGGCGGACACCGAAATCATTGGTGTAACATTCTTTGGGATCTGAATCAAACTTCGACAGCCAAATGCTCTCTCATTTTTTCTAACTTTATCCAAAACTTGGACCCTCTGCATCCTTCCTTTCCAGAGGTTAGACTCGGAAATTGACTCCATCGATTCAATATTGGGAGCCCAATATGCAAATCGTAGCGAAATCGATAGTCGATTACGATAGGAAATATTAAAGGACTCTATCAAACGATGTAAAGACTCTGTAATGACGAAACCCCTTCCCATGAGATATTGGTCCATACTTTACCTATCCGTAAACACGCTGCTTCCCCACGGCCACCTAACTTCTTATAAACCTCTGGAGCCCATGATGCCAATGGCAGACCCACCAGGTCTATCCAAACACATCTTTCATCTGGAATAAAATCGTGAGAAACATCTTTGAACTCTAAAAATATCTCTTTTAACGCCTTTGAAGTCTTGACGCTTTCCACTTGATCCATAGAGTCGAATTCCAACCAAACCCAACGTCCCCCAACATATCTAAGACCAACATCATCGAATCCCTCAGAAGTAACATTGTTTTAGAAGCTCTGAATTGACACTTAAATCTTAACTTAGCAAGATTATACGATCCGTACCATCCAAATCAATAAATCGTCTACCGAAGATAGAAATCACCGCTTCATTACCCGTTCCTTTTATACCTTGTTACAATCCGGAAACCCCCAAGATCTGCACCAGCTTTACTTTACCGTATTTGGCCCGACATGTCCACTGATTTGTTGCCCAGGACCGCTTTAGCATACGAGTTAAAAGACTGAAAAACATTTTCGTTGATACTAACAGATTGAGAGTTCGAACCTACACTGGGTTTGCCGTCCCCAGAACGTTCCACAGGTCTATTATAAGTTCGACCATACTTCGCCACATCGGCAAATAAATGAAAACCACCCATCCATGCCGTTCTTAGATTGAATTCTTACTGATTGATATCATAGTTATAAAACATACAAAAACCAAAATCGATGTCCCGATTTGGATCTCTTTGCAGCTTATGTAAACATCGATCACACACTCATTTGTTACAAATATCCCAAAGATCTTGGACCGACGCATTCCATGGGATATTAGAAACAAAGATTGATGAAAACGACTTATGTTCCTCACGAAAATTAGGATGGGATTTGTTGGGAATACCTTTGTTACGTTGCTCTTGACGACGATTATTATCGAGATGATCGTTCCTTTTGCTTTCTGAATAATTATTAGATCGGTGACCTGTGCCAATTGTCATTGTTATTTAACAACCAGGAATAGCCAAGAATCCGAAATAGGATTGAAAAGCTTTCATTGGTGAATTTGTTATTATCTTCTCCTTTCGATCGAACCGGAAAACAAAGCTACGTATCACCCTTTTTTGTTCCTTCTGCCGTCGGCGCCTATGTACGTTATAATATGACAAAAGAGTTCAATGGAAGAGAAGCTACCTTAATCGGCATAAGTCCCAAGATGAAAGCTCTCCAACCCGCTGTGCCAATTTTGTGAAACCTTACATCTTTGGTATCTTCGATTAGAGATTGGACCATAGAATCATCGTCATCTTTCACCCATGTAGGACCAAAGTGGATCAATAACCTCCGACCAAAATTAGGGGGAAAATGAGATAATAATGGTGGAACGGTGCTAGTGTGTGTGTTTTTAGTGTATGAAGTTAGTTTGATTTAGATTAGAATTTGGATTTGGATTTGATATCAAAAATTATGCCACAAGAGGGACTCGAACCCGGGTCTCTTACGCCACAAGACTAAGAAGCGAAACAATACCAACTGGGCTATGGCGATGCCAAAAAGATTGCTAGTTTCAACATTTTATGAATGATTTGAATTTCTGTTTATAAGGTAGTATAGGTGAAATGGCAAACATCATTTTTTCTTCATATCAAAGATTCTAATCAATCATGTAAACCATTAATTAGTGTCTATATTAGTTTTAGGAAAAATAAGTAAATTAAAAGATGAAACAAAATGATCAAATATCATAATTCATAATCATATAGTGTCATATAGAAGATATATAAATGAATAGTTAGCTAAGATAGGAAACAATTACACTAATTCAATGTGCTTTACTATTATACGGGAATGATTATGATTGCCATTTATATAATTAGTAAACTTTCTATAATGAATTTTCTCTTTTCAACAATTTGTTGAATATTTCAATATCATTCAATGATTGCCATTTATATATAATCTAGCCATTTATGTCTTGTATAATTTAAATATACAATTTAATTTAGTCAATAAAATTTAATGATTGCCATTTATACAATTAAAAGTATCACAATGATCAAATTAAAAATTATAACAAATTACACTTGTCAACATCGGCGAAGATTCCGGCAATATAGACAGCGGTGAAAGCAGCGGTTCTACAAAAATCAACAAGATAAACTTTATAACAAAATTTACAAAATAACCATCTATACAATATTATAACTTTAAGATCATTCTGAATTACGGCAACAATGACCATGTGTATTACAGATCTATAAACAAAACCTTCAAAACATAAATAATAGTCATAGATATATTATAAATCTCAAAAAATACCTCATATCGTAAAAACCTCTTTTGATGGCAGTGAGTTTTGGCGGTCTCTTTTCTGTGGTGGTTGGGCTCATAGCGGAGTGGTGGTTTCAATGGTGCTTCTCTTTTTCTAACAATTTTGATTTTTTCGGCGTGTTTGATTTTTCCGGCGAGTTTAATGACGACGGCGATTTGGTGACGATGACAGTTTGGTGATGATGGCGGTGGCGAGGAGGGATGGTGGTGGAGGAGGGTTCCGGTTTTCCTGAGTCATAGGGTGGTGGCGGCGGTTAGGGTGTGTTTAATAGGCTAAGAGAGATAAGGAGGATATGTATTGTGATAAAGAGAGATAAGAGGATATGTGTGTTTTTTTTGTTTTGATATGTGATGGTTCGGTGTGTGTCAGGTTTATATATGATGAAAGATTCCAAAAAGATGCCAAAAAGATTCCTAATTTTTACATTTTAAGAATGGGTAGAATTTCTTTTATAATGTAATATAGATGAAAACTTGACAACATTCTTTGTTCTCATATATTCAAAGATCTAATCACATCCTGCAAAACATAATCACCCTATATTAGTTTTAGGAAAAGTAAATAAATTAAAAGATGAAATAAAATGAGCAAATATCATAATTCATAATCATATAGTGTCGTATAGAAGTTATATAAATGAATATTTAGCTAAGATAGGAAACAGTTACACTAATTCAATGTGCTTTACTATTATATTCAAGTTCAACAAATAAAAAATCAAAATAAGTTCAACACATTTAATAATATTCGATATATACGGGAATGATTATGATTGCCATTTATACAATTAGTAAACTTTCTATAATGAATTTTCTGTTTTGAACAATTTGTTGAATATTTCAATAACATTCAATGATCGTCATTTATACAATTAAAAGTATCACAATGATCAAAATCTAAATTATAACAAATTACACTTGTCAACGTCGGCAAAGATTCCGGCAATATAGACGGCAATGAAGGTTCTACAAAAATCAACAAGATAAACTCTATAAAAAAATTTACAAAATAACCATTTATACAATATTATAACTTTAAGAATATACCATTCTAAATTACGGCAACAGTGACCATGTGTATTACAGATCTATAAACAAAACCTTCAAAACATAAATAATAGTCATAGATATATTATAAATCTCAAAAAATGCCTCATATCTTAAAAACCTCTTTTAATGGCCGTGAGTTTTGGCGGTCTCTTTTCTGTGGTGGTTATTGAGATAGAGAGAGATAAGACGATATGTGTGTTTCTTTTGTTTTGATATGTGATGGTTCGGTGTGTGTGAGGTTTATATATGAGCAAAGATTCTAAAAAGATGCCAAAAAGATACCAAAAAGATTCTTACTTTCAACATTCAAGAATGGGTAGAATTTCTATTACAATGTAGTATATATATAGATATTTGTTCTTACAGAGTAGCTTACATACATTAGGATACTCTTATATGAAAACTATTATATGTCATTCGTCTCGTCTTGTTGCCTTGGTGTTTTGTCTCAAAGCTTGTCTTCTTTGAATAGTTCCCTTTTTACTGATTTCTTCTTATGTTCATCGGCATTTGCGTCGACTTCTGGAATTGGGTGTGCCGACAACAGCGGTCATATTACTTTGAGTTAATTGCATAAATTGTCGTTGTGGTTTGTCGGTTTAACAAAAATGGTCCTTAACCTTTTTTTCCCGAATCCTCTCCTTATGGTTTTGACCCGTATCGGTTTGGTTCACTGACCACTAATTCCGTTAGTTTGACCGTTAATTTCCAGTTTAGATGTTGGGAATAACATAAATACCCTCGTAAAAAACGTAAAACGTTCAAAAGTTGAAAATTAAAAATGGACAAAAACGTGTGAAAACGTACCAATCACACAAACGTAGAAAAACATGAAAAACGGTTTAAAAACGTGAAAAAACGGTTTACACATAAAAGGAATGTATAAAGAAGTTAAAAATTAAAACGAAATAAAATTAAAAAAAACCAAAAAACACGCAACAAACAAGGACCATTTATGAAACACTTACGAGGGTATTTATGTCATTTCCACCATCTAAACCAGTGATTAACGGCGAACTAACCGAATTAGTGGTCAAGAGATCAAACCCGATACAAGGTAAAACTATAAGGAGAGATCAGGGGAAAAAAAAGATTATGGACCATTTTCAATTAACCCGACAAACCACAGGGACAATTTATGCAATTAACTAAGTAATATGACCGATGTCTGCGTCTATTATCACAAACATTTGTTTTAGGCCAGCTATTTCTTTGAAGTTGTTTTCACTGTTGGCCCAGTTCCGGTAGGTCTTGTGTTGTCATGAGTTTATAGAAATGCTTTTGTGTTGTCATGTACAACAGGTGTAGCAGGCCTTGTACGCATGCAAGCCTTTCCCGCTGCAACGTTCTTTTCCATACATATCTTCTCTACTACTTCACTTGCATTTTGTAGTAGAGAAGATATGTCAACCTGATAGAAAAAATTAGAGTTTAAGTTATCATTATGATTAAATACACTTACTAAAATAAAAAGAAGCTAAAAGATGAGCAACGCTACCTTTGGGATACTGCGTGTTTGTTTGTCCCCAATTTTCGTAAATATTGGAGCCGGTTCTCCCCCATACCTTGCTCCGGCGGAATTGGGTATGTTGTTGTTGTTGATTGGAGCCGGTTCTCGCTGTGAACACAATACAAACGTAATTTAGATGCAAGAAAGTGTGTGCTAGAGACTAGGCGTCAACTTCAACCCATTCAGGTCAATCAGGTAACATAAACAGTTTATCTTAGGTCAAAAGACGCCAATAAAAATCCCCAATCATCCTATGCAACAAACCAGGCTATTATATTAACCGTCTTTTCAATCATAATTGACACGCTAACTAATTATAAATTGAAAAAATCTGAGCAACCCAACCAAGTCAAACAAAGAAAAAGAAACAGCTGACCTTCAATTAGGGATCTGCAGAATGTGCAGCAGGCATTGGATTATTGGCCAGTAGGCCCGGTTGGTGTCAACATTCTTGCAACATCCAACGTCTAACATTTTTATAAGAAATACAATTAATACAAGTGTTCAACACATATTGCATGAGTTAATCATGTAATCTACTAAAGAATATAATACCTGAAGATTAACATCGATGTAGGCAAGTATTATAGGTTGGGGTTCCATATCTATTGGAACCATAGAAAGCTGACCTTTAATTGCAGTGCCACGAAGCTTTGACCATATGCAAGTCATTTGCTATTGCCCCCACTCTATAAGTTTGCTCATAGTAGTTGCAGAAACATATTAGAAAAAGGTAAGAATTCAAACCTACATATAGAAAATTAAGATATCACATAGTATTATACAAACCTCCTCCTGATTTCCTCAATCCCGAGTTCTTGCAGATATACATGAATGCTTTGGAGAATGCGATCAAGGTCAACCTCGTATATGGTACTAGAAGGGTCAAGTGGTTTTAGAAGACTGATGAGTACTACAAATGACGATGTACGCTCAGCGTTACCCTGTGTTTGAAGAAAAAGTCAATACAATGAACTGAAACCAATAAAAATTATATGTAGATGAGTTTAGGGGATAAGCTCACTAATATCCTAAGCATTAAAACAGTTAGTACTTTGATAAGTTGACTGCCGTCATCCATCCTTGGATCTAAAAGCCAAAGCAAAATCTCTGTAATTAAATTGTCAAGCGTTGTTTGCTTGACAGCATGAGCAAACCATTTATTCTCATGTATTGAGAAAAATTAGAGTATTCGTCACGCACTTTGCTCTCCATTACACTTACACAAGTAGCTGTAGAACCACCTTCAAAATCTTTTTCATCTTTTATCCCACATGAACTCAGCTCCATATGTTCAAGCTACTAATCTCAAATAATAACCGACTATCGGTTTTGTAAGCAATTGTCAAGATTACAACCAGCATGCGTTAAGATTGTTACTATTCAAAATAATATGGTGTATATAATAGCATATTTAAATATATTATCAGTCATTGTTATAGTGGCGTTATTCATCTCTTCCTAGAACCTTCGCTTTGCTTACTGTCTTTGCTATAGTTTGTCGCTTGCGTATCTTTAATCTAATTGCAAAGGGTATCTACCTTTTTAAGTGTCAACATGCATAACCATATCTAAACATATGATAAACGATCTTGTTGTTCATTTCACATGAAATCCTAAAAGCTTTAGAGTGACCATACTTAGAAATTGTAAGAGATAAGAGGATATGTTTGTTTTTTTGTTTTGATATGTGATGGTTCGGTGTGTGTGATGTTTATATATGAGCAAAGATTCTAAAAAGATGCCAAAAAGATTGCTAGTTTCAACATTTTAAGAATGCTTAGAATTTCTTTTATAATGTAGTATAGGTGAAAACTTGGCAACATCATTTGTTCTCATATATTCAAAGATCTAATCACATCCTGCAAAACATAAGTTAGACTATGTAGTGTTCTAGGGAAAAGTAAATAAATTAAAAGATGAAAAAAATGAGCAAAATCTCATAATCAAATCATAAATAGTGTCGTTATAGAAGTTATTAATGAACAGTTAAGCAGAGAATAGGAAACAGTTACACTAATTCTAAGTGCTTTACTATTATAATTCAAGTTCAAAAAAAAAAAATCAAAAAATAAGTTCAACACATTAATGATAATTCATATATACGGGAATGATAATGATTGCCATTATACAATTATAAACTTCCTATAATGAATTTTGTGTTATTAAACATTTGTGGGAAATATTTATTAACATTCAATGAGTGTAATATTATATATAATTTGCCATTTATATCCGGTATAATTTAAATATACAATTTAATTTAGTCAATAACATTTAATGATTGTCATTAATACAATTAAAAGGATCACAATGATCAAATTCAAAATTATAACAAATTACACTTGTCAACGTCGGCGAAGATTCCGACAATATAGACGGCAGTGAAGGTTCTACAAAAATCTACAAGATAAACTCTATAAAAAAATTTACAAAATAACCATTTATACAATATTATAAAATTAAGAATATACCATTTTAAATTACGGCAACAGTGGCCATGTGTATTACAGATCTATAAACAAAACCTTCAAAACATAAATAATATTCTGATATATTATAAATCTCAAAAAATACCTCATATCTTAAAAACCTCTTTTGATGGCCGTGAGTTTTGACGGTCTCTTTTATATGTGTGTTGGTTTGGGCTCGACGCAGAGGGTGTTTCAAATGGTGCTTCTCTTTTTTCAGCAAGGTTGATTTTTCAGCGATTTGATTTTTCCGTCGAGTTTGGAATGACGACGGCGGTTTGGTAGATGACGAACGTTTTTTTGGTGACCGACGGCAGGTGCGGGAGGGATGGTGGTGGAGGGTTTACGTTTTGCTGATCAAAGGGTATTAGCGACGGTTAGGGTGAGTTTAATAGGAAAAGAGATATAAAGAGGAGATGTGGTTGCGAAAGAAGAGATAAAGGATATGTTTGTATTTTTGTTTGTATGTGATGGTTCGGTGTGTGTGAGGATTAAACTGAGCCAAAGATTCTTTTTTGAACGCACAATGGAATTTTCTTAAAAAAGCAGAAAAGAAACTAGCAACATATACACGGAAAACCAAAAAGCATTCCAACCAAACAAAGAACGAAAAAAAAGAACAAAAAAAAACATAAACGAAACGAACTCCGCAAAACAACCAAAGTCTATTAGAATAAAAAGATCCCACCAAACGCCAACTAAATTAACTCCTTGAACGAAACCGAACCCTGGAGGCATCATAACCAAAAAGCGATCTAACCGGCATCCTTTGTTGTCCTCGATAATGCATATATGAAAAAGAATAGCTTTCTTAAAAACACTTTGCCATAAAAAACTCCAAATCTGAAAATCGCTAAGGAAAATAATCTTCCACAACGTAGTTTCGCGAAGAAAACAACCCGTGTATATTTCCATTGGTCTCTATATCTCCATCGTTTAAACAGAATCTATCTCGTCACTAGTTAAGACCAATATAGATCAATCCACGAAAGAACCAACTCAGACAGCAATATTTAAATCATTACCCGGGGGTGTAGATGGAGGCGCAATGATGGAGTCTTTTTCAGGAGCAATAACTGGCGTAACATCCTCATTATCATCAGTGGTAACATTACCACAATCACCCTGAGAATGAACTCCAAGAATCTCACCAGCATCATCTTCCAAATTCTTTTCCATGCAATCCTTAATACACCCATCATTATACAAGACCGAATCATCACGAATCTCGCCTTCTTCAAAGGAGTCCACAAGATCACTTTCCACCCCACGAACATCCTCCTCTCGCAAAACCCGACTAGAAGGCGACACCGAATCATTGTTAACATTCTTAGGGGAATCTGAATCACAACTATCGACATCCAAATGCTCCTCATTTTCCAAACTTTCATCCAAACTAGGACCCTCTGCATCCTTCCTTTCCAGAGGATTAGACTCGGAATTGACCTCCATCGATTCAATATTGGGCGCCCAATATGCAAACTCAGTAGCGATAATACGATAAGTCCGATTACGATATGAAACTATAAAGGACTCTATCACACGATGTAAAGACTCTGTAAGGACACAAACCTTCCCATGAGACATTGGTCCATCACTTACCATATCCGTAAACACGCTGCTTCCCCACCGACCACCCAACTTCTTATAAACCTCTGGAGCCCATGATGCCAATGGCAGACCCACCAGGTCTATCCAAACACATCTTTCATCTGGAATAAAATCGTGAGAAACATCTTTGAACTCCAAAAATATCTCTTTTAACGCCTTTGAAGTCTTGACGCTTTCCACTTGATCCATAGAGTCGAATTCCAACCAAACCCAACGTCCCCCAACATATCTAAGACCAACATCATCGAATCCCTCAGAAGACATATGTTTTAGAAGCTCTGAAATGACACTTAAATCTTTAACTTTAGCAAGAATACTACGCTCCATACCATCCAAATCAATACAATCGTCTACCGAGATAGACATCACCGCTTCATTACCCGCTTCCTTATATACCTTGTTACAATCCGACACCCCCACAGATTCTGCTCCAGCATTACTTGTACCGTATTTGCCCGACATGTCCACTGATTTGTTGCCCAGGACCGCTTTAGCATACGAGTTAAAAGACTGAAAAACATTTTCGTTGATACTAACAGATTGAGAGTTCGAACCTACACTGGGTTTGCCGTCCCCAGAACGTTCCACAGGTCTATTATAAGTTCGACCATACTTCGCCACATCGGCAAATAAATGAAAACCACCCATCCATGCCGTTCTTAGATTGGAAACTAACTGATTGATATCATTAACGTTTATAAAACGTACAAAACCAAATCGATGACCCGATTTGGATCTCTTTGCAGCTATGTAAACATCGATCACCACACCCCATTTGTTACAAATATCCCAAAGATCTTGGACCGACGCATTCCATGGGATATTAGAAACAAAGATTGATGAAAACGACTTATGTTCCTCACGAAAATTAGGATGGGATTTGTTGGGAATACCTTTGTTACGTTGCTCTTGACGACGATTATTATCGAGATGGTCGTTCCTTTTGCTTTCTGAATAATTATTAGATCGGTGACCTGTGCCAATTGCCATCGTTATTTAACAACAGAATAGCCAAGATCCGAAAATAGGATTGAAAACGCCTATCATTGGTGAATTTGTTATTATCTTCTCCTTTCGATCGAACCGGAAACAAAGCTACGTATCACCCTTTTTTGTTCCTTCTGCCGTCGGCGCCTATGAACGTATAATATGACCAACAGATCAAGGAAGAGAAGCTACCTTCATCGCATAAGTCCAAGATGAAAGCTTCTCCAACCCAGTGCCAATTTTGTGAAACCTTACATCTTTGGTATCTTCGATTAGAGATTGGACCATAGAATCATCGTCATCTTTCACCCATGTAGGACCAAAGTGGATCAATAACCTCCGACCAAAATTAGGGGAAAAATGAGATAATAATGGTGGAACGGTGCTAGTGTGTGTGTTTTTAGTGTGTGAAGTTAGTTTGATTTAGATTAGAATTTGGATTTGGATTTGATATCAAAAATTATGCCACAAGAGGGACTCGAACCCGGGTCTCTTACGCCACAAGACTAAGAAGCGAAACAATACCAACTGGGCTATGGCGATGCCAAAAAGATTGCTAGTTTCAACATTTTATGAATGCTTAGAATTTCTTTTATAATGTAGTATAGGTGAAAACTTGGCAACATCATTTGTTCTCATATTCAAAGATCTAATCACATCATGTAAAACATAATTAGACTATATTAGTTTTAGGAAAAGTAAATAAATTAAAAGATGAAACAAAATGATCAAATATCATAATTCATAATCATATAGTGTCATATAGAAGATATATAAATGAATAGTTAGCTAAGATAGGAAACAGTTACACTAATTTAATGTGCTTTACTATTATACGGGAATGATTATGATTGCCATTTATACAATTAGTAAACTTTCTGTAATGAATTTTCTGTTTTCAACAATTTGTTGAATAGTGTATTACAGATCAATAAACAAAACCTTCAAAATATAAATAATAGGCATAGATATATTATAAATCTCAAAAAATACCTCATATCGTAAAAACCTCTTTTGATGGCCGTGAGTTTTGGCGGTCTCTTTTCTGTGGTGGTTGGGCTCACGGCGGAGTGGTGGTTTCAATGGTGCTTCTCTTTTTCCAGTAAGTTTGATTTTTCCAGCGAGTTTAATTTTTCCGGTGAGTTTGATGACGACGTTGGTTTGGTGACGACGACGGTTTTGTGACGATGACGGTGGCGAGAAGGGATGGTGGTGGAGGAGTTCTGGTTTTGCTGAGTCATTGGGTGGTGGCGGCGGTTAGGGTGAGTTTAATAGGCTAAGAGAGATAAAGAGGATAGGTATTGAGATAAAGAGAGATAAGAGGATATGTGTGTTTTTTTTGTTTTGATATGTGATGGTTCGGTGTGTGTGAGGTTTATAAATGATCAAAGATTTCAAAAAGACGCCAAAAAGATCTTAATTTTTGTAAATAAATTTAATTTTTTTTTGTACTTTTTAAATTTAACAAAAAATTATTTTTAAATTACTTCGATTTTTTTTTACTTTTTTTATTTTTTTCTTAACTTTTAAAATAATCTAATTTTTTTAGTAGAAAAAAAATTAACTTTTTTGTTTTAAAAAATTTAAAATTTTAAAAAGTAAGAAAAAATTTAAATTTTATAAAAAAAATTAAGATTTTGAAAAGTTCGAAATTAAAATTTTTGTAAGAAAATTTTCAATTTTTTACTAAAAATAACGTAAAAAATATTTTATAAGTTTTTTTTTTTTATTAAGTTTGGTAAAAAAATTTAAATTTGCTAAAGTACTTGTTAAAGTACTTTTTAAAAAATTATGATTAAAAAAAATTATGATTGTAAATATGTTTAAGGAGATAAGGGTAATATAGTCATTTTATGGTCATATTGGTGATATCGAACAAAATTTGAATGTACATGGGTGTAATAAGTACGAAAAAAAGTAAGTTGGTCATTACGGTACAAATGAGAAAGTAAGTTGGTAATAAATGACATTTACCCTTTTTTTTTCTACAATATCTTATAATAGTTAAATGAATATAGCACTAGCTATTTTTATTTTTTAGGCTTAATCACTTCACTTAAATGGTTTTTGTGGTTTGTCGGGTATCACAAATTTAATCCCTAGACTTTTTTTTCCAGATCATCTCTTTAGGGTATGCCCGTAACATGTAGTCTTGATCGATATAAAAAAAAATTTTTTTTTTGTTAAAAAATTTGGACCGTTAATTAAGACATATGAGCTACGCATGCAAGTGCATTGTCATTAGTGATTATTTAATAAAGAAAAGTGAAGAACCCACCTGCATATATAGGGGTGGTCATTCGGGTCGGGTTCGGGTTGGCAGGTTGGCAGAAAACCCTAACCCGAACCTGACCCATTTAAATAATTGAGTCATCTATGTCAACTCTAACCTGTTTACACATAACCCGAACCTGACCCATATAACTCGTATACATACTTGGGTTGACGGGTTAAATAGTTTACACGGGTTGAATATGTTAAACGGGTTTCGGGTTGACCCATTTAACCCATTTTATATACAAAAGTTGGCACATTACATGACCCGATTAACCCATTTAACACATAATAAGATATAAATAATTCTTAATTTTAGAAAAAAATCTTAAACGGGTTGACGGGTCGACCCGTTTAATTTATTCTCAACCCGAACCTAACATGTTTAATAAACGGGTCAGATGGGTCGACCCAAAATCTATGAGACTCAACCCAAACCTGTTAATTTTTGTGTCGGATTCGTGTCGGGTCAAAAATTGCCACCCTTACTTGCATACAACCATTCTTTCCTATACAATTTCTTAGTCCAAAATTTAAAATTTCAGACAGCCACCAACAACCACCGCGCCACCTTTACCATAATCTGACCCATCGCCATTCAACGTTTATCTCAAAATCAGTCACACACACGCCGATTGTAGCGGTAATGGATTTCGACTTTTGGCCATGGGTGGTTGATTGTGTGTTTAAGTTCAAATACGGTTTTTATGTTTGGATTTTAGG
Organism: Tanacetum coccineum; assembly: GCA_026074375.1. Taxonomy (NCBI): domain Eukaryota; kingdom Viridiplantae; phylum Streptophyta; class Magnoliopsida; order Asterales; family Asteraceae; genus Tanacetum; species Tanacetum coccineum. Next base: position 16,753 of record BQNB010053950.1, on the reverse strand, counting down.
TTCATGTATGCTTTTAAATTTCAAAAGTGTGTTTGGGATCATATTCTCTTTTAATTTTTAGAAGTGTGTTAGGATATTGTGTAGTTTTTGTGTTGGAGCAATTAGAGGATACATATGGTCCAAGTCTGGTTGTGGGATTGGGTCCATTAGAGTTTTGTTATGCTATGTACTTTATAAATATAATATCAATAAAACATATCACCCACGGAGTTTATTCAATGTCTAACATAACGAAACCTTATTGGACCCAACCCCATAATCGGGTTTGGGTCATATCTATCCTCTAATAGGAGCGGGTTTCTGTAATGATAACGATTTTATACCAAATTATGGTGTTAGTTGATGAGGGATGGGAGGCGAGAAATGGGTGAGAAGGCTGAAACTAAATAAAATAAACTATATGATAATAATTGTTGTGTCGTGTGCTTATATAATTGGCATTAAACATCGGGCATAACGTTGTGCGTGATACTTTTGTCGACATCTGTTTTCGGTCAGGGATTCCAGCCGGTAAAGAAGTTGATATCGGCTTAGGTGATGGGCGTGACAAGCCCCTACTTGTTGCTCTACTCATGGGACAGAGGACTTGATGTATGTGTGATCTTACAGGGTCCTCGTCTTTGTCGCAAACTAGAATAGTTGATTAATACGTGTCATTTTACACACAAAACTAATTATAAGAACTGGAAAGATATATACAAACCAAAATACTAAAAGTATCATAGCTAATATTGATCTTATGAGTATCATTTCGGACATGGACATTGAATTTCTTGTTGATGCTAATTGTAAAGAAGGTTTAGGGGTTTTCCTTTATAAGACTAATATCATTAAGGCAAAATCTAAAGCGAACATAAATCTAAGACAAAGGAAAAAATGATGCAAATCTAGACTAGATTCATTTTAATATATAAATGATTAATATTGTTTGCTTAGTTCTGATCCAAGTTTCACTTAAAGGTCTCATGTTGTCCAACCTTATAGCTAAATAAGAAACAAACCTCAAGTTGTCCAAAGCTTATTTCTATCAACTATATGTCCTAGCCTAAAATCGCAAGCTAAATAACGTATTTGACTTTTAAATATCTAACATGGCTAGACTTCCATGTCTTGTTCGTCTAACCTTAATAATAATCGGAAACTAGCTTGAAGGTCTCTAAAACTAATCAACTCAAATCACGCATTCTTATCTAATTCACATCAAACTTTATTTAACCTTTTTTTTAGAACGGCAACTATTATAAAACCAACTAGCAAGAAGCTAGAAAAAGAATTACAATTGATCAAAATAGGGGTGTTGCAACCAACTAATCCCTAACTAAAAGTACAATTACATCTAGAAAGGCACCATGTTGAAAGAGACCGAACCTATATCGTCAAAATAACATCTTTACAAGGGGCTTTTCGACGAGAAGAACAACTGATTACGAAACATCCAAACGCTCCATCAAGTTATATAAAAAACTCCTTCCAGCAAATATTTAACTTTAGAGCTTAATCTGATGGAATTGAACCAATTAAGCCAATCAGCATATGAACCAAGGGGCGTCCATGATAGATTCCACCAGCGGCATACGAGCCTGACGATATCCGTAACCAATCTGCAACTGAAGAACAGGCGAGGAATCTTCCTGAGAGAGGAGGCAAGCGGACATAAAAAGATCAGAAACTAAGGACACCACTGATGTTGTAAATTGGATCGAGTAGGCACCGATCCAGGAAAAACCTTCCAGCAAATACTTTGAACGCCAAAAATATTTTATTATCTATAAACTAACAGAACAATTACCATCTTAAACATCATTAATAAATAACTACTTAAACTACACATATAAATAACGTATGCCTATGGTTATATCAAAACTAATATGCATAAGTAATAAAAAGGAATGTAAAATGAAAAATGATTAGAAATCACCAAATCGATGTTCACTGGCAATACAAACTCTTGGTAATATAATAATACCAAAACTACAAGCTCAATACCATAATCTCCTCTTAATTGCTCCCTAATCATCATCAACTAATCCAAAATACTTTTGTGATTTTTATGATTAAAAATTTTATAAGCAAAAGTAAAAAATAATTAATTAAAACATCAAAATAAATGTCTAAAATTAGTAAAATATAAACATAAACTAAAAATGATTAAAACCTTATGATTGTTATAAAGTTTAAAGACTAAAGCACATATATATATATAGCATTTTGTTTTTCATCATGGGCTTGGTTTGTTTTCTATTGGGCCGAGTGGCCTGGTATAAAATAACTACTAAGGGCTCGGTTGGGCTTAATGCTTGGCTGAGCCTACTACTTCTACTTGTTGATAAATCGTTGAAATCTAGTACTTTTGATCAAATGCTTATATCCTGTAACCATAATAATAAATAATAAATTTAAATAATATTTGCATTTAAAATACATATTTTTATTATTTATTATGCCATATATATGAGAATTTCGTTACTAAAAAATGTATATTTTGACGAATATCATACTCCCCAACACTTAAGTCATAGGCCATGGCTTGCCCTCAAGCTACGATTATTACACACGTTAAGCAGAAAACTATTTTCATCACCTAAACAAATAAGGTATAACATCAAATAACAACATATAAATAATCATTTAGCGAACTTAAATAAAAATCATTAAATTCCATAACGCCCCATTTTAACATTTATTCATATATATAGCTAAAAATAATTTTTTATTGCGACCAATCATGCTTGCCTTTATTTTCACGATATATATACAAAGCCTAAGTACGGGAAGCAAGGAAAATGAGTGCCTCCGGGAGATAATTAACATCGTCCTCTTTTTACAACCCCCAAACTAAACTTGAACAATTATTAGTGTTGTGCAAAAAATGACCATACTACTCATATTTTTCAATTGGTAGTCTACATTTGGGAGTTACTATTAGAGTCTGGAATTTGATTTAAATATGTGACTGTTGCATAAACTTTAACACAAGTTATCTTTTAAAACGTTTACCCGAGTAACTGCACTAGTTAGTTAACCAACTGGGCTAGCTCAGTTGTCCACCAAGATTCCTTAGGGGCTTGAGGATGGGATGTTTGGCTAGGAGAGGTCTTGAGTTCGAGTCCCACTCGAGACTTTTACCCCTTCAGGCGGAATAGGAGGAACAGTACAAGGGGTTCACGGGTACATCTTATGCCAATTGGATGTCACTGTTGGACCTGAATCACTAATAACTAACAAGCCGTTAAAAAAAATGCACTAGTTAGTTAATTTTATAGTGCATGACAACATGAGTATTAATTACGTACGCAACATTATTGTTCTAGGCCCATGCGACGTAAAGACACGTTTGGTAACACTGTTGTATTTACTATTTAGTTTGCATATATATAGTCTTGCCTAGTAAAGATACGTAACCATCTCGAACGTAACAAGCATAGCACCAATTGGCAATCGACGCGAATGAATTAAACAAGATCGCATTTCTTAGTTGATTTCAAGGGATTTGCTTTCATTAGGGTCAAAAAACAATATGGACGAGAACACGATAGATACTACCGACCGGATTTCGATGCTTCCTGACTCTGTTGTTCACCACATACTATCGTATCTTCGGGATGATCCAAAATCTCATGTTCGAGTGAGTGTGTTGTCTAAGGAATGGTTTGCTAACGGCTTCTTGTCCGTTTTTGTATTTCCGTAGAAACCCGTCCTGGTATTCTTCGCCTTCTAGAAGTATGATAATGAGAATATCATGGACACGTTTTGTAAATACGTAGAATATACCGTGTCTAGATTCTGCGAGCAAAACATCACTGCACAGACACTAACCATCTCGGCAGAAATCATAAATTCTGAAGAAATAGAATTTTTAAACGTTGTGTTGATTTAGTTACTGAAAAAGGATTGCAAATGATGGATATTCGACTGGCTTCTCCTCCGAATCTGCCCAAGTTTCATTTTCCTAATACATTCTTATCTGCCTCTTCGTTAACATATTTGATATTGCATAAGTGTGAGTTGCCCTCTTCCTTGATGGTGGGCGTTGTGAAATTAAAGTCATTGAGGCTGTTGACGCCTTCGTGTCTCCGGCTTAACGAGGGTGTGATCAAGTATCTGACCAAAGGCTGCCCTCTTCTTGAAGAAATTTATCTCGCAAATTGCTATGGCTTCAAAACGTTTTGTGTTAAAAGGCATCAAAATCTTTTGAAAGTTAAGATTGGTTGTGACTCAACATTTCTACCTGAAATAATAGATATTGAGGCTCCAAATCTCAGTTATTTCTCTTTAATCAGTCACAAAGACAAAGCCCCCTCTATGTTTTTGGATTCATGCAAAAAGCTAACCACATTTTGTTACCGCGGGTTTCCATTAACAAGATTCAATGACTTCTTATCTAAATTCCAATTCCTTGAGAATGTGGCTTTAGACCTTTCATCTCATGTTAACAACCTGAAGTTTTCAAACCAGTCCTTGAAGAAAATACGACTACGATCCCAATGTGATTTGGATGAGATTGATTTAAATGCACCCAATTTACTTTTTTTCGAGTATTGTGACCAAGTTTATTTTCATGATTTCACACCTTTATCAAGGGAGGATTCGTACCTGTCGAAAGGATGTATGATGAAATGTGAGACACCAGACTGTTGTGACATTCTTTGGTTCAAGAAGTTGAGGGAATTCTTGGAGAAGAATAGCATCTTCAAAGTTTTGAAGTTGGCTGTAAATTGGGTATTTTCTCGAAATCAATTATTTTGTTAGCAATTTATGTGTATTTGCTTGCTCCCAAACAATGATAGATAATAATTCCTGACACAGTTTTGTTTACCAATTGTCTTACAGGAGCTCACAAACGTTGAGGAGTTAAAGCTGATCCAGTCGCCACCTTATAAACTTGAGCATGTTGAGCTGAAATCCCGGAGTTTAAGGAAATCACCGGTTTACGTAGCTCTTTTGGATGTTGTGTTGTGGTGTTTTCGGCCTCGATCTCTAACTATAAATCTGGGTGATTCTATTAACAAAAGTGATGTTGTCAAGGTAAGATATGTATTTACGTTGGTGAAATGTTAATTATCCGTTAGTTGATATATTATGTCTTATCCATTACTTTTTCAACATGGTTTTAGATTCTGTTTCTAGGCAAAAATAATGTTTTTAATATTTTTTTTATAGTTTGCATATGAGAAACTACTTCAACAAGAAGGTGAGGGCCAAACTAGAATTAAGTTTGTGCTGATTTATGATTTCGTAAACGAGCAACAGTTCAGTGGCTTGAATTCATTGTTGAAAGCGCTATCTCTTGGTCGATCAAGGTGCAAAATCACCTTTATAAAGGAAGAAGGTACACTATTTATCCTTTTCTTTTTTTTTTTTTGTTTTTTTTTTTTTTTTCTTTTTTTTTTTTCTTTTTTTTTTCTGTCAACTATTCCGTTAAGTATAGACTATATGTGTATAACACATTCGTTCGTTATCTTGTTAATATCCAAACAGTTGTCTAAGAAGCAGGATAATGAAGCATGCAAATCGTGAAATTTCTTCATCAGTTGGATTGAGGAACGTATCCGTGATGGCAGAAGTACAAAAAGTACGTGTGACCAGTACATAAACCTTAGTAAGTCTACGCGCTGAAGTCAGTTAATTAAAGACTTGTTGCTCCTAAATATACATGTATATACTTGAACTTATGACATGGATGTGTTTCTGGTAGTCATGCAGTATTTCATCTCACAACGTTATTAACGATCACCAACTGATGATGGTCCGGTTGTAAATGAACGGGTCTTCGGATTTCATGTAGGGTGAGAGTCATTTGTGTGGGCTCATGAGACTTGACTCCTACACCCAAAGATTGTGTTACGGTGTTACCCTCTCTGCAGGAGGAGCAAATTCTAGTGGTGTCATGGTGGTATGCATTAGGTTGAAAGAGGCTGCTACCCATAGGTTAAGAACTTATTGTGCTTAATGGATACATAATAATTTTCACCATTTAATAAGAAGGTGCTACAAAACAATTTGTAATTTAAAAGTCATATTATTCAGCACTTTGTTTTCGGTATAAGAGGCATTAATATGCATATTATGGTAGAAAAAAATGGCGAAGCTGTGATTTTACTAACCGGCACAAATTTTGCGTTAAAACTATAAGTGAACATTTACATGTGTATTTTCTTAAGACATAGGTTGGTTAGTTTTTGGGCTAAAATAGTCTCATTCTAAGGAATTGGCGAATTTGGTGTGCAACGAAAATTATATTTGGTGCTAAAACTATAACTACTTAACTGTTTGTATCATTTTAAGTCGAGGAGTGAGCTAATTCTTTCATCAAATTATCATCTCATGTAGGGAAAACTGATCACCTGATCGAACGAATATTGGTTGAGTGAGCTCATTATTCTTTCATTCAAATTTGTAACTAATGTAGGAAAAACTAAACCTATCCAAACCAAAATGAAAATACGTAGTATATAATTCCTACGGTTCCGTTTTGGCAAATGCGGTTTGGTTTCGGTTTTCGGTTCATGTGGGCCGCTTTACGAACACCCTTAGGCCCATTAGTCCAAGTCGTGTAGGGCAAAGCCTATGTAAAGATACGTTTCAAGGGGAAACGCTTCTTAATATTGTATCACAACCAAGCTAGCTTTTTTCTGTGAACACCATATATATACTAGTTGGTTTTAATGGGAGAATTTATGCATGATGATATATGCGAGCAAGTACTCGAAATATTAGGTGTGAAGGATCTCATTAGATGCAACATCGTGTGTAAGTTGTGGAAATCTTTGATATCGCACCCTCGTTTTGTTAAAGCTCATCATACGAGACAAGTTAACCTTGTTCCACGTTACAAGGCTATTATTCAATACCAGTTGTTCAAATATGGTCCAAAATACTATATGGTTGGTTCTTCGAATGGCCTTGCATATATCAATAGTTTTGATGGTGATGAAATTATAGTAGCCAATCCCTCGACTAGAGAAGAGAGAATTTTGAAAAAACTGCCAGTCTACCACCCATTACAATCGTGTTGGGGTTTTGGGTATCATGCATTAACAGATGATTATAAAGTCGTATTCGGGGCGTCGGACGGTTTGGAAAAAACAGCTTTCCAAGTGTTGTCTTTAAAATCAAATGTTTGGAAACATGTTGGACACGTGAACTATACAGGTTTTGGTGTTGTGCAGATTGGTCCTTTATGCAATGGGGAGTTACAATGGGTCATGTATTCCGGATATGAACAACGATTAATTTCTTTTGATTTATCCAAAGAGGTATTTAAAGAAATTCACCAACCTGATAAAGCGATACACGAATGTAGGTTTTTGGAGATTAAGCGAGGATATTTATGCATTTATAATGTGTGGGGAATGGAGAAATACAGTGTAAAATTGTATTGGAAAATACCTGGCGTAATTTTTACACACTCGGTGGGATTGAATCTAAAGAGCCTTATGCATTCATCCCTACTACCGTTATGCCGAGCCTTATATCTCCTCATCTTCAAGAAGGCAATGAATAGGCGGGTTCTAATTATCATCTTGTCTCATGGTTGGCTAAGTTCTTTTATCACATCGTCTTTGGGACTTCTCATTACATGTATTGCGTAGTGGCGTATTTATTTTCGCACATTAGCTTTGATATTGTTAAACTCGAATGTGAAACTTTTGTTTCGGTTTCCAGATATAATATATTGCAACTTATGGTTTTATCATTAGTAGTTTCTAAATGAAACTTGTGGCTGTGTTACTGATAGTTATGATCCTGTATGTGTTTTACTAATATAGTACATGTTAGTACCTTTTATTTAAATGTTTATAGTTTTCGTTCCGCCATCTTATTACATAAGATATCAACATTATGTAGCTTTTTATAATTATTTTAAAGTGCTCGTAAATTTCACATGTGCCGGTTCATCGGGTTACCGGTTGAACTGCCGGGTCACACCGGTTTTATACACACACACACACACACATATATATATATATTATATATATATTTATATATATAAGATATATAGGACTTTCTTTCTGGGGAAACCATTCTTTTGTGCGTGAACTGTCAGAACACCAAAAAACATTCATGCACGCCTTTCTAAAAATCAAAAAAAATACATGAAAATCATCAATTAATGTTAAGAATCGCCACCTATGTTCTTTCATATCATCATGAACTCTTCCTCTTCTTTCACTCAAAATACCTTACACACGGTCGCAAGTTGTTGTTGCACGCCTTATAAGAATGACATGCACTACCTTCAAGAAAAATTTTGTATTTCAATTTCTTATCAATCAAATTATTTAGAACAACTATGTTTTTAAAACATATATGTTGTTTTTAGAACATATGTGCAAAAAATACAATTATTAAAGGCGTGCATGCATGTTTTTGGTAGTTCTGTCAGTTCTCGCACTAAGAATGGTTCTGAAAAGAAAGTCTCACTATATATATATATATATATATATCATATATTTAATATATAATGTTGTATGTTTATATAATTTATCTTACGTTCAATTAAACTTACGAAATATATTGAGTCTTTAGTGATAATCTTTAATTTTTAAGTTTTATGTGTATAAAATTATAGAAAAGATTTGCATAAACAAGCAACTTATAAGTACAAGTTCTAATAAACTATAATAAGACAATATTAGTTGGTGTTTTAAGTTAGTTTTAACATTATTTTAATTAATATTAGCCATCACCACTTCAAATTGTCAATTAAACTTAAAAATGTTTATGAAAAAAAAAATTTGTTAGATTTTTTATTTAAAAAGACATGACCCGGCCGGTTTGATCAAACCGGGTCAACCCGGGTCAATGAAAAACCGGCGGTTCAATCCAGTTCTCAAACAAGCAAAAACCCGGTCACATCCGGCCCGGTCTCCGAGCCGGTTCACGATTCAACCGGCCGGGTCAACCCGGTTTTTAAAACATTGTTATTAAGGGTACTAAGTTTTTAAAACATATATAATTTCAGGCACCATAGTTGTTACTTGTTACTTTGTTAGTTACAAAGGGAGAGTTTATCCATGATGATATATGTGGGCTTGCTTGAGCCTATATATGACATGGGTTTATTATACCTTATAAATATTGGTCTAGTATGGTCTTTGGATAGAAAACAAATATGCATGCATAAACCTAAGCCAACTATCGACAGAAAACGACTTTGGTGTCTGACTTCAATTCGACAAAGATTTTTGGACTTTTCATATTAACATTGCTTTAGCTATTGGATTATTTTAGCTTTTAGCTTTTTATGGTTTACTAAAAAGGTGTGAAAAAAAGCTTCTTTTTTTAGAACGGCGATTTTAACAATCTCACACTATTTATACCACAAACTATCTCACATGTTCTATGGAGCTTCTCACACCAACATGGGATACCATTGGGACACAAGCCCTTTGGTGAAAGAAAAAAAATGTTATTGTTTTCATATGTGAAGTTTTTAAATTAGATGCGGAGGATCTCATTAGATGCAAGAAAGTGTATAAGTCGTGGAAATCTTTGATATCGCACCCTTATTTTGTTAAAGCTTGGCATACAAGACAAGTTAACCTTATGCCATATCACATGGGTATTATTCCAAATTACTTGTTCAAATATGGTCTAGAACACTATATGGTTGGTTCTTCGAATGGCCTTGCATGTATCAATAGTTTTGATGGCGATGAAATTATAGTAGCCAACCCCTTGACTAGAGAAGAGAGAATGCTGCAAAAACTACCAGTCTCCCCAGTACGATCGTGTTGGGGTTTTGGGTACGATGCATTAACAGATGATTATAAAGTTGTATTCGGGGCGGTGGAAGGTTTGGAAAAAACAACTTTTCACATGTTGCCGTTAAAATCACATGTTTGGAAACATGTTGGACACGTGAACTATATATGACGTATAATAGGTGTACCAGGCCCCTGGCCTGAGCCATATCATTACAATGGGCCCCCGGCCCAACCAAGCAAATAATACCCTCTGCGGAAAAAGCCCAATTCCGTATTGGGCGGCGCGGAAGAAGCAAGCCGGGCGTGACAAATCCTCCGCGGACCAACAGGCGTCTGCGGAAGGGAATTAGCGTCGGCATGACACGATTATAAGCGGATCCTTATCCAAATTAGGGTCCCACTTCGGCCTAATAACAGAAATGAGCAAAATACTAGAAAAACTTAATATTTGGCTCACCTATAAATAGGGGTATTCTGACACCCCATGAGGTATGATTTTCTGACCACATTACACACATATATGCTCTGACATTCTCTGACAAAACATGTTTACTTACTCTCACGCCGGAGTCCAATCGTGGGGTTCGTCCCCACGATAAAACTAATGGTTTACTCTTCTATTGTGTAGGAAATCACTTCACTACTTGATTTAGTACAAGATCTCGCTCTTGGGCCAAGCCCAATAACCTTTCAGATCCACCTATACAACCCATAACACAAATTGTACTAACAAGTTGGCGCCATTTGTGAGACACGAACACAACTACGTTCCCTAAAATACTCACCATGAGCATACGTTCTGGTCCTTCTCCTACCACAAACACGTTCGCCGTGCGGAACACGGTAGGAAGAGGAAAAGACAAATCACAAGATAACCCAAATAAGCCCGCGTCCGATGCAGCTCTTAGGGAATTTTGTGATAAGAACTACAATCAGTTACTGCCAATCCTCGCTGAAAAGATGCACCAAGAAAAAGTGCAACAAGAAAAGCTGAAGGCAGTAAAAGCTCGTCTCAACTTTGAGGAAGCCTCGCAGTACTCTGAATCAGGGGCACCAAGCA